>JANJGN010001494.1:5000-133812 GCA_026770705.1 Isurus oxyrinchus
CAGCACTCCCTCAGTACTGACCCTCCGACATGCGGCACTCCTCAGTACTGACTCTCCGACAGTGCGGCCCTCCCTCAGTACTGACCCTCTGACAGTGAGGCCCTCCCTCAGTACTGACCCTCCGACAGTGCAGCACTCCCTCAGTACTGACCCTCTGACATTGCGGCGCCTCCCCTCACTACTGACCCTCTGACAGTGCAGCACTCCCCTCAGTACGGACCCTCTGACATTGCGGCACTCCTCATTACTGACCCTCCGACAGTGCGGTGCTCCCTCAGATCTGACCCTCCAACAGTGCGATGCTCCCTCAGATCTGACCCTCGGACAGTGCGGCAGTCTCTCAGATCTGACCCTCGGACAGTGCGGCCCTCTCTCAGATCTGACCCTCGGACAGTGCGGCACTCTGTCAGTACTGACCCTCCGACAGTGCGGCCCCTCCCTCAGTAGTAATCCTCGGACAGTTGCGGCACTCCCTCAGTACTGTCCCTCCGACAGTGCGGCACTCTTTCAGTGCTGACCCTCCGACAGTGCGGTGCTCCCTCAGTACTGACCCTCCGACAGTGCGGCACTCCCTCAGTACTGACCCTCCGACAGTGCGGCACTCCCTCAGTACTGACCCTGCGACAGTGCGGCACTCCCTCAGTACTGACCCTCCAACAGTGCGGCACTCCCTCAGTACTGACCCTCCGACAGTGCGGCGCTCTCTCAGTACTGACCCTCTGACAGTGCGGCACTCCTCCCTCAGTACTGACCCTCTGGACAGTGCGGCGCTCCCTCAGTACAGACTCTCCGACAGTGCGGCGCTCCCTCAGTACTGACCCTCTGACAGTGCGGCGCTCCTCAGTACTGACCCTCCGACAGTGCGGCGCTCCCTCAGTACTGACCCTCTGACAGTGCGGCACTCCCTCAGTACTGACCCTCCGACAGTGCGGCACTCTTTCAGTGCTGACCCTCCGACAGTGCGGTGCTCCCTCAGTACTGACCCTCCGACAGTGCGGCACTCCCTCAGTACTGACCCTCCGACAGTGCGGCACTCCCTCAGTACTGACCCTGCGACAGTGCGCACTCCCTCAGTACTGACCCTCCAACAGTGCGGCACTCCCTCAGTACTGACCCTCCGACAGTGCGGCGCTCTCTCAGTACTGACCCTCTGACAGTGCGGCACTCCCTCAGTACTGACCCTCTGACAGTGCGGCGCTCCCTCAGTACTGACCCTCCAACAGTGCGGCACTCCCTCAGTACTGACCCTCCGACAGTTGCGGCGCTCCCTCAGTACTGACCCTCTGACAGTGCGGCGCTCCCTCAGTACTGACCCTCTGAGTGAAATTTTGTTTTATTCTTTAATGGATGTGGGCTTCGCTGGCTGGGCCCAGCATTTATTGCCCATCCCTAATTGCCCCTTGAGAAGGGGGTGGGTGAGCTGCCTTCTTGAGCCGCTGCAGTCCCTGTGGTGTAGGTACACCCACCGTGCTGTTAGGGAGGGAGTTCCAGGATTTGGACCCAGCGACAGTGAAGGAACGGCCGATATATTTCCAAGTCAGGATGGGGAGGGGTTCGGAGGGGAACTTCCAGGTGGTGGTGTTCCCCATGTGTCTGCTGCCCTTGTCTTCTAGATGGTAGAGGTCGTGGGTTTGGAAGTGCGATTGGGTTTTGGTCACTGGGAGTGAGAAGGCGAAGGGTCAATTTGACCGAGGACTTTGAGATTAGGAAGGGATCCAATGAGGTGAATACCGGGTTGGGTGGGGTGGGGGGGGACTTGTTCCCCTTTTACCCACACCCCCCCATGTACTGTACGTGCACAGGAGCTGACACTGAGACACGGCTCGGTACAGGGGAGGGCCAATCACCCGCGCGGGGTCCGGGACGTTGAATGCGGCCGCGCCTGCGCGCCGATCTGATTCTCGCTTTCCCCCTCCGTCAGAGTAACCAGGACGTCTCTCCGCCCACCCTGAAGGACATGATGCAGATGGCAGGCGAAATCGCCGACGGCATGGCCTATCTCAATGCCAAGAAGTTCGTGCACCGGGACTTGGCAGCGCGCAACTGCATGGTCTCTGAGGATCTCACCGTCAAGATAGGAGGTGGGGCCCCTCACTCCAACTGACTGTCCACCAAAGATCGACCAGGCCCGGGGCTCTTTTCCCTCGAAAAGAGGAGGCTGAGGGCTGAGGGTGGGGGGGTGATCCGATCGAGGTCATTCAAATTCTGGAAGGGTTTCGACAGGGTCGACGGAGAGAAGATGTTTCCACTTGTGGTGGAGACCAGAGCTAGGGGGGGTCCCATCAGTATGAGGCAGTCACTGATAAACCCGACAGGGAATTCAGGAGAACGTCTTTACCCAGAGAGCGGGGGAGAATGTGGGACTCGCTCCCACGGGAGTGGGGGAGAATGTGGGACTCGCTCCCAACGGGGAGCGGGGAGAATGTGGGACTCGCTCCCACGGGGAGTGGGGAGAATGTGGGACTCGCTCCCATGGGGAGTGGGGAGGAATTTGGGACTCGCTCCCACGGGGAGTGGGGAGAATGTGGGACTCGCTCCCACGGGGAGTGGGGAGAATGTGGGACTTGCTCCCGCGGGGAGTGGGGAGAATGTAGGACTCGCTCCCACGGGGAGTGGGGAGAATGTGGGACTCGCTCCCCACGGGGAGTGGGGAGAATGTGGGACTCGCTCCCACGGGGGGAGAATGTGGGACTCGCTCCCGCGGGGAGTTGGGGAGAATGTGGGACTCGCTCCCACAGGGAGCGGGGAGAATGTGGGGACTCGCTCCCGCGGGGAGTGGGGAGAATGTGGGACTCGCTCCCGCGGGGAGTGGGGAGAATGTGGGACTCGCTCCCACAGGGAGTGGGGAGATGTGGGGACTCGCTCCCACGGGGAGTGGGGAGAATGTGGGACTCGCTCCCATGGGGAGTGGGGAGAATGTGGGACTCGCTCCCACGGGGAGTGGGGAGAATGTGGGACTCGCTCCCACGGGGAGTGGGGGAGAATGTGGGACTTGCTCCCACGGGGAGAATGTGGGACTCGCTCCCGCGGGGAGTGGGGAGAATGTGGGACTCGCTCCCACGGGGAGTGGGGAGAATGTGGGACTTGCTCCCGCGGGGAGTGGGGAGAATGTGGGACTCGCTCCCACGGGGAGTGGGGAGAATGTGGGACTCGCTCCCACGGGGAGTGGGGAGAATGTGGGACTCGCTCCCACGGGGAGTGGGGAGAATGTGGGACTCGCTCCCGCGGGGAGTGGGGAGAATGTGGGACTCGCTCCTGCGGGGAGCGGGGAGAATGTGGGACTCGCTCCCACGGGGAGCGGGGAGAATGTGGGACTCGCTCCCTCGGGGAGTGGGGAGAATGCGGGACTCGCTCCCACGGGGAGAATGTGGGACTCGCTCCCACGGGGAGTGGGGAGAATGTGGGACTCGCTCCCCGCGGGGAGCGGGGAGAATGTGGGACTCGCTCCCACGGGGAGTGGGGAGAACGTGGGACTCGCTCCCACGGGGAGAATGTGGGACTCGCTCCCGCGGGGAGTGGGGGGAATGTGGGACTCGCTCCCCACGGGGAGTGGGGAGAATGTGGGACTCGCTCCCACAGGGAGTGGGGAGAATGTGGGACTCGCTCCCACAGGGAGTGGGGAGAATGTGGGACTCGCTCCCATGGGGAGAATGTGGGACTCGCTCCCACAGGGAGTGGTCGAGGTGAATCACGGAGATGGATTGTTAGTGGGGGGGAAGCTGGATAAACAGACGAGGGAGAAAGGATTGGAAGGATATGGTGATGGGGGGAGGTGAAAAGGGGGGTGGGAGGAGGCTGGTATGAAGCAGAAACACCAGCGCTGAGCAGAGGGGCCGAATGGCCTGTTTCTGTGCTGTGGATTCTCTATAGTAATAAGCCGTTGATTAATCACAGTAACGAGTGTCCATCAGTCCAGAACAGGCCAGGACACGGGGTGAAGAAACCTCCTGGTGGACAGCTTTGACAACCACAGGCCCAAAGTCACCTGTTCATGACAAAAGACATCAATAACCTGCATTTATATAGCACCTACAACATAGTAAAACATCCCGAAATGCTTCACAGGAGCAGTTATCTGCGTGATAGTCACAATATATGTATCAATGATTCGAGTGAGGGAACCAAATGTAATATTTCCAAGTTTGCTGACGACACAAAACTAGAATGTGAGTGGTGAGGAGGGTGTTAAGAGGCTTCATGGCTGTTTAGACAGGTTGAGTGAGAGGGAAAATACATAGCAGGTGCAACATAACGTGGATAAACGTGAAGTTATCCACTTCAATAGGAAAAACAGAATGGCAGTGTATTATTTAAATGGTGATAGATTGGTAAATGCTGATGTACAAAGGGACCTGGATGTCCTTGTACACCAATCACTGAAAGCAAGCATGTAGGTGCAGCAAGCAGTTAAGAAGACAAATGGTATGCTGGCCTTCATTGCGAGAGGATTTGAGTACAGGAGCAAGGATGTCTTACTGCAGCTGTACGGGGCCTTGGTGAGACCACACCTGGAGTATGGTGTGCAGTTTTGGTCTCCTTACCTAAGAAAGGATATACTTGCCATAGAGGGAGTGCAGTGAAGGTTCACCAGACTGATTCCTGGGATGGCAGGATTGTCATATGAGGAGGGATTGGGCTGACTGGGCCTGTATTCACTGGAGTTTAGAAGAATGAGAGGGGATCTCATTGAAATGTATAAAATCCTAACAGGGATGGACAGATGCAGTGATGATGTTTCCTCTGGCTGGGGGGGGTGGGGGGAGTCTAGAACAAGAGGTCACAGTCTCAGGATTTGAGATAGGCCATTTAGGACTGAGATGAGGAGAAACTTCTTCACTCAGAGGGTGGTGAACCTGTGGAATTCTCTGCCACAGAGGCTGTGGAGACCAAGTCACTGAATATATTTAAGAAAGAAGTAGCTAGGTTTTTAGAATCGGAAGGCATCAAGAGGTATGGGGGAGAGAGTGGGAGTATGGCGTTGAGATAGAGGATCAGCCATGATCATATTGAACGGTGGAGCAGGCACGAAGGGACGAATGGCCTCCTCCTGCTCCTATTTTCTATGTTTACCAGGCAGCGAGACACGTCAGGAGATATTAGGGAGAGGTGACGAAAGGTTGGTCAAAGAGGTCGGTTTTAAGCAGCATCTTAAAGAGGGGAGAGAGAGAGAGGCGGAGAGGGGTAGGGAGGGAATTCAGGAGCTCAGGGCCTACCCCAGGCCGCTGAAGGCACGGCCGCCAATGGTGGAGCGATGGGTGTAGGGGCTGGAGGAGGTTAGAGATAGGGAGGAGTGTAGGGGCTGGAGGAGGTTAGAGATAGGGAGGAGTGTAGGGGCTGGAGGAGGTTAGAGATAGGGAGGAGTGTAGGGGCTGGAGGAGGTTAGAGATAGGGAGGAGTGTAGGGGCTGGAGGAGGTTAGAGATAGGGAGGGGTGTAGGGGCTGGAGGGAGTTACAGAGATAGGGAAAAATGTAGGGTTTGCAGGGTTTAGAGATAGGGAGGAGTATAGGGGCTCGAGGAGGTTACAGAGATAGGGAGGTGGTGTACGGGCTGGAGGAGGTTACAGAGATAGGAAGGGGTGTAGGGGCTGGAGGAGGTTACAGAGATAGGGAGGGGTGTAGGGGCTGGAGGAGGTTACAGACATAGGGAGGGGTGTAGGGGCTGGAGGGGGTTACAGAGATAGGGAGGGGTGTAGGGGCTGGAGGAGGTTACAGAGATAGGGAGGGGTGTAGGTACTCGAGGAGGTTACAGAGATAGGGAGGTGGTGTACGGGCTGGAGGAGGTTACAGAGATAGGAAGGGGTGTAGGGGCTGGAGGAGGTTACAGAGATAGGGAGGGGTGTAGGGGCTGGAGGAGGATACAGAGATAGGGAGGGGTGTAGGGGCTGGAGGAGGTTACAGATTAGGGAGGGGTGTAGGGGCTGGAGGAGGTTACAGAGATAGGGAGGGGTGTAGGGGCTGGAGGAGGTTACAGAGATAGGGAGGGGTGTAGGGGCTGGAGGAGGTTACAGAGATAGGGAGGGGTGTAGGGGCTGGAGGAGGTTACAGAGATAGGGAGGTGTGTAGGGGCTGGAGGAGGTTACAGAGATAGGGAGATGTGTAGGGGCTGGAGGAGGTTACAGAGATAGGGAGGGGTGTAGGGGCTGGAGGAGGTTACAGAGATAGGGAGGGTTGTAGGGGCTGGAGGAGGTTACAGAGATAGGAAGGGGTGTAGGGACTGAAGGAGGTTACAGAGATAGGGAGGGGTGTAGGGGCTGGAGGAGGTTACAGAGATAGGAAGGGGTGTAGGGGCTGGAGGAGGTTACAGAGATAGGGAGGAGTACAGGGGTTTGAAGGCTTTATAGAGATAGGGAGGGGTGTAGGGGCTGGACGAGGTTACAGAGATAGGGAGGGGTGTAAGGGCTGGAGGAGGTTACAGAGATAGGGAGGGGAGTAGGGGCTGGAGGAGATTACAGAAATAGGGAGGGGTGTAGGGGCTGGAGGAGGTTACAGAGATAGGGAGGAGTGTAGGGGCTGGAGGAGGTTACAGAGATAGGGAAAGGTGCAGGGACTGGAGGAGGTTACAGAGATAGGGAGGGGTGTAGGGGCTGGAGGAGGTTACAGAGATAGGGAGGGGTGTAGGGGCTGGAGGAGGTTACAGAGATAGGGAGGGGTGCAGGGGCTGGAGGAGGTTACAGAGGTAAGGAGTGGTGTAGGGGCTGGAGGAGGTTACAGAGATAGGGAGGGTTGTAGCGGCTGGAGGAGGTTACAGAGATAGGGAGGGGTGATGGGGCTGGAGGAGGTTACAGAGATAGGGAAAGGTGCAGGGGCTGGAGGAGGTTACAGAGATAGGGAGGGGTGAAGGGGCTGGAGGAGGTTACAGAGATAAGGAGTGGTGTAGGGGCTGGAGCATGTTACAGAGATAGGGAGGGTTGTAGGGGCTGGAGGAGGTTACGGAGATAGGGAGGGGTGTAGGTGCTGGAGGAGGTTACAGAGATAGGGAGGGGTGTCGGGGCTGGAGGAGGTTACAGAGATAAGGAAGGGTGTAGGGGCTCGAGGAGGTTACAGAGATAGGGAGGGGTGTAGGGGCTGGAGGAGGTTACAGAGATAGGGAGGGTTGTAGGGGCTGGAGGAGGTTACAGAGATAGGGAGGGGTGTAGGGTCTGGAGGAGGTTACAGAGATAGGGAGGGGTGTAGGGGCTGGAGGAGGTTACAGAGATAGGGAGGGGTGTAGGGGCTGGAGGAGGTTACAGAAATAGGGAGGGGTGTAGGGGCTGGAGGAGGTTACAGAGATAGGGAGGGGTGCAGTGGCTGGAGGAGGTTACAGAGATAGGGAGGGGTGCAGGGGCTGGAGGAGGTTACAGAGATAGGGAGTGGTGTAGGGGCTGGAGCAGGTTACAGAGATAGGGAGGGGTGTAGGGGCTGGAGGAGGTTACAGAGATAGGGAGGGGTGTAGGGGCTGGAGGGGGTACAGAGATAGGGAGGGGTGTAGAGGCTGGAGGAGGTTACAGGAATAGGGAGGGGTGTAGGGGCTGGAGGGGGTACAGAGATAGGGAGTGGTGTAGAGGCTGGAGGAGGTTACAGGAATAGGGAGGGGTGTAGTGTATTGATGCAGTTACAGACATAGGCGATAGGGGCTGGGAGTGCTAAAAATGATGTGGGGTGGGTGATGAGACTGTGGAGGGATTTTACCACAAGGGGGAGATATGTGTTCAGCTAGAATCGAGGTAATCTATTCTCACACTCAGAGATCAGCACTCACACTAAGGGAGGGTATGTGTGGGTAGCATTGATGCTCACTCCTGATCCTCCGAAAATGCGGCACTCCCTCAGTACTGAGACTCCGACAGTGCAGCACTCCCTCACTACTGACCCTCTGACACTGCGGCGCTCCCTCAGTACTGGCCCTCCAACAGTGCGGCGCTCCCTCAGTACTGACCCTCCGACAGTGCTGCACTCCCTCAGCACTGACCCTCCGACAGTGCGGCACTCCCTCAGTACTGACCCTCCGACAATGCAGGGCTCCCTCGGTACTGACCCTCCGACAGTGCTGCGCTCCCTCAGTACTGACCCTCCGACATTGCTGCACTTCCTCAGTACTGTCCCTCCGATAGTGCGGAGCTCCCTCAGTACTGACCCTCAGACAGTGCGGGGCTCCCTCAGTACTGACCCTCCGACAGTGCGGAGCTCCCTCAGTACTGACCCTCAGACAGTGCGGGGCTCCCTCGGTATTGACCCTCTGACAGTGCGGGGCTCCCTCGGTACTGACCCTCAGACAGTGCGGCGCTCCCTCAGTACTGACCCTCCGACAGTGCGGGGCTCCCTCGGTATTGACCCTCTGACAGTGCGGGGCTCCCTCGGTACTGACCCTCAGACAGTGCGGCGCTCCCTCAGTACTGACCCTCCGACAGTGCGGGGCTCCCTCGGTATTGACCCTCTGACAGTGCGGCGCTCCCTCAGTACTGACCCTCCGACAGTGCGGCGCTCCCTCAGTACTGACCCTCCGACAGTGCGGCGCTCCCTCAGTACTGACCCTCCGACAGTGCGGGGCTCCCTCGGTATTGACCCTCTGACAGTGCGGGCTCCCTCGGTACTGACCCTCAGACAGTGCGGCGCTCCCTCAGTACTGACCCTCCGACAGTGCGGCGCTCCCTCAGTACTGACCCTCCGACAGTGCGGGGCTCCCTCGGTATTGACCCTCTGACAGTGCGGGGCTCCCTCGGTACTGACCCTCAGACAGTGCGGCGCTCCCTCGGTACTGACCCTCCGACAGTGCGGCGCTCCCTCAGTACTGACCCTCCGACAGTGCGGGGCTCCCTCGGTATTGACCCTCTGACAGTGCGGGGCTCCCTCGGTACTGACCCTCAGACAGTGCGGCGCTCCCTCAGTACTGGCACCAGGTGTATCAACCTGGATTTTGTGCTCAAGACTCTGTGGCGTTTTCTCGGACCCACCACCTTGTGACTCTGACCTGAGAAACCTTGCATTTGAGAAACAGTAGGTGCACAATCTTACAAAGGAGTACCTCTCTTCCCATCCTCAATACCTTACAGATTTTGGAATGACTAGAGATATATATGAGACGGATTATTATCGGAAAGGAGGTAAAGGGCTACTCCCAGTCCGCTGGATGTCTCCAGAGTCTCTGAAAGATGGGATCTTCAGTCCACACACTGATGTTTGGTAAGACTTTCAATTGGTATCCATCAGTTTGATAATATTTGGAACACATTGGCAGCTGATAATTCTTTGCCTTATTCTAGTTAAAAGTTGCTGATTATAATCATTTCAGGTTCAGAAATACTGGAAGAGGGGATGACTCCATCTAGAAGCAGAAACATACAATCCCAATGGACCCAAACCCCTTCCCATTCACTCCCATTGTACACAATCCCAAAGGACCCAAACCCCTTCCCATTCACTCCCATTGTACACAATCCCAATGGACCCAAACCCCTTCCCATTCACTCCCATTGTACACAATCCCAATGGACCCAAACCCCTTCCCATTCTCTCCCATTGTACACAATCCCAATGGACCCAAACCCCTTCCCATTCACTCCCATTGTACACAGTCCTAACGGACCCAAACCCATTCCCATTCACTCCCATTGTACACAATCCCAATGGACCCAAACCCCTTCCCATTCACTCCCATTGTACACAATCCCAATGGACCCAAACCCCTTCCCATTCACTCCCATTGTACACAATCCCAATGGACCCAAACCCCTTCCCATTCACTCCCACTGTATACAATCCCAATGGACCCAAACCCCTTCCCATTCACTCCCATTGTACACAATCCCAATGGACCCAAACCCCTTCTCATTCACTCCCACTGTACACAATCCCAATGGACCCAAACCCCTTCCCATTCACTCCCATTGTACACAATCCCAATGGACCCAAACCCCTTCCCATTCACTCCCATTGTACACAATCCCAATGGACCCAAACCCCTTCCCATTCTCTCCCATTGTACACAATCCCAATGGACCCAAACCCCTTCCCATTCACTCCCATTGTACACAGTCCTAACGGACCCAAACCCATTCCCATTCACTCCCATTGTACACAATCCCAATGGACCCAAACCCCTTCCCATTCACTCCCATTGTACACAATCCCAATGGACCCAAACCCCTTCCCATTCACTCCCATTGTACACAATCCCAATGGACCCAAACCCCTTCCCATTCACTCCCACTGTATACAATCCCAATGGACCCAAACCCCTTCCCGTTCACTCCCATTGTACACAATCCCAATGGACCCAAACCCCTTCTCATTCACTCCCACTGTACACAATCCCATTGGACCCAAACCCCTTCCCATTCACTCCCACTGTACACAATCCCAATGGACCCAAACCCCTTCCCATTCACTCCCATTGTACACAATCCCAATGGACCCAAACCCCTTCCCATTCACTCCCATTGTACACAATCCCAATGGACCCAAACCCCTTCTCATTCACTCCCACTGTACACAATCCCAATGGACCCAAACCCCTTCCCATTCACTCCCATTGTACACAATCCCAATGGACCCAAACCCCTTCCCATTCACTCCCATTGTACACAATCCCAATGGACCCAAACCTCTTCCCATTCACTCCCATTGTACACAATCCCAATGGACTCAAACCCCTTCCCATTCACTCTCATTGTACACAATCCCAATGGACCCAAACCCCTTCCCATTCACTCCCACTGTACACAATCCCAATACCCAAACCCCTTCCCATTCACTCCCATTGTACACAATCCCAATAGACCCAAACCCCTTCCCATTCACTCCCATTGTACACAATCCCAATGGACCCAAACCTCTTCCTCTTCACTCCCATTGGACACAATCCCAATGGACCCAAACCCCTTCCCATTCACTCCCATTGTACACAATCCCAATGGACCCAAACCCCTTCCCATTCACTCCCATTGTATGCAATCCCAATGGACCCAAACCCCTTCCCATTCACTCCCATTGGACACAATCCCAATGGACCCAAACCTCTTCCCATTCACTCCCATTGGACACAATCCCAATGGACCCAAACCTCTTCCCATTCACTCCCATTGTACACAATCCCAATGGACCCAAACCCCTTCCCATTCACTCTCATTGTACACAATCCCAATGGACCCAAACCTCTTCCTCTTCACTCCCATTGGACACAATCCCAATGGACCCAAACCCCTTCCCATTCACTCCCATTGTACACAATCCCAATGGACCCAAACCCCTTCCCATTCACTCCCATTGTACACAATCCCAATGGACCCAAACCCATCCTGGAATCCTTTTGAAAGGATTTATTAAGTTGTAGAATGACATACCCATCTTCTGGCTGTAGGTTAGGCCGATGTTGGTCCACATCGAGTTTCCTCTATTGGGGTGTGCGCAGCGTTAACACTCGGAGCTGTTCTTATTGAGGTGAGGGGAGGGAGTAGGGAAGAGACCCCCTTGCTACTCACTCTAACTCTAAGGTGCTGCTGTTTCAGGTCATTCGGAGTGGTCCTCTGGGAAATAGCAACGCTGGCCGAGCAGCCTTACCAAGGCATGTCAAACGAGCAAGTCCTCCGCTTCGTCATGAACAACGGCATCTTGGAGAAACCGGAGAACTGTCCGGACAAACTGTAAGACCCTCCCTCTGCCCTCCCTCAGCCCCCAGACTGTACGGCCCTCCCTCTGCCCTCCCTCAGCCCCCAGACTGTACGGCCCTCCCTCTGACCTCCCTCAGCCTCCAAACTGTAGCACCCTCCATCTCCCCTCCCTCAGTCCCCAGACTGTAAGACCCTCCATCTGCCCTCCCTCAGTCCCCAGACTGTAAGACCCTCCCTCTGACCTCCCTCAGTCCCCAGACTGTAAGACCCTCCGTCTGCCCTCCCTCAGTCCCCAGACTGTAAGACCCTCCCTCTGCCCTCCCTCAGTCCCCAGACTGTAAGACCCTCCCTCTGACCTCCCTCAGTCCCCAGACTGTAAGACCCTCCGTGTGCCCTCCCTCAGTCCCCAGACTGTAAGACCCTCCATCTGCCCTCCCTCAGTCTCCAGACTGTAAGACCCTCCGTCTGCCCTCCCTCAGTCTCCAGACTCTAAGACCCTCCATCTGCCCTCCCTCAGTCCCCAGACTGTAAGACCCTCCGTCTGCCCTCCCTCAGTCCCCAGACTGTAAGACCCTCCCTCTGACCTCCCTCAGTCCCCAGACTGTAAGACCCTCCCTCTGACCTCCCTCAGTCCCCAGACTGTAAGACCCTCCGTCTGCCCTCCCTCAGTCCCCAGACTGTAAGACCCTCCCTCTGCCCTCCCTCAGTCCCCAGACTCTAAGACCCTCCCTCTGACCTCCCTCAGTCCCCAGACTGTAAGACCCTCCCTCTGCCCTCCCTCAGTCCCCAGACTGTAAGACCCTCCATCTGCCCTCCCTCAGTCCCCAGACTGTAAGACCCTCCGTCTGCCCTCCCTCAGTCCCCAGACTGTATGGCTCTCTGTCTTCCCTCCCTCACTACAACCCTCCCTCTCCGCTCCATCAGCCTCCAAACTATACGACCCTCCATCTGCCCTCCCTCAGTCTCCAAACTGTAGGACCCTCCATCTCTCCTCCCTCAGTACAAGCCTCTGTCGCTCCTCCCTCACTACGACCCTCCCTCTCCGCTCCATCAGCCTCCAAACTGTACGACGCTCCACCTGCCCTCCCTCAGCCCCCAGACTGAACGACCCTCCCTATCCCCTCCCTCGGCCTCCAAGCTGTAAGACCCTCCGTCTGCCCTCCCTCAGTATGACCCTCCATCGCCCCTCCCTCAGTACAACCCTCACTCTCCACTCCCTCAGCCTCCAAACTGTGAGACCCTCAGTCTGCCTTCCCTCAGTCCCAAGACTGTATGGCTCTCCGTCTGCACTCCCTCAGCCTCCAAACTGTAGGACCCTCCATCTCCCCTCCCTCAATACAACCCTCCCTCTCCACTCTGTTAGCCTCCAAACTGTAAGACCCTCCACCTGCCCTCCCTCAGCCCCCAGACTGAACGACACTCTCTATCCCCTCTCTCAGTCCCAAGACTGAACGACCCTCCCTATCCCCTCCCTCGGTCCCCAGACTGAACGACCCTCTCTATCCCCTCCCTCGGCCTCCAAACTGTAAGACCCTCCATCTGCCCTCCCTCAGCCTCCAGACTATATGACCCTCCCTCTCACCTCCCTCAGTTTCGAGACTGTCGGATGGGTAATGCCTCCTGCACCCCCCAAACTTCAGTCTCCAAACTGGGGGAGGCCCCTCTCCCCCTCAGTCTCCCCTCAAACTGTAACACGTTCTCTTTCATCAGTCTTGCCTTTCTCCCAGCTTGGTCTGAGCAGCGCAGGCCTCCATCACTGGCTGCCATCGTCTCACTCTCGCCAACAGTGCTACTGCCACATCCTTGGAACCTTGGTCCTTCAGTGAGGCTTCCCACCCCAATGCCTCCAGCTCCCTGGACAGCCCCAGCTTCATAAAGAGATAACGTATCACAGTCGCTCAGACTCATTCTGTGTGTTCGTGATTGCAGAACCTTAACTGAGACTATTCCAGCCCCGACCCAATTTCAACAAACAGAATTTCAGTGTGACCCTCCCACTGTCTGTTTGATGGGGACAGTATAGAGGGAGCTTTACTCTGTATCTAACCCCGTGCTGTACCTGTCCTGGGAGTGTTTGATGGGGACAGTGTAGAGGGAGCTTTACTCTGTATCTAACCCCGTGCTGTACCTGTCCTGGGAGTGTTTGATGGGGACAGTGTAGAGGGAGCTTTACTCTGTATCTAACCCCGTGCTGTACTTGTCCTGGGAGTGTTTGATGGGGACAGTGTAGAGGGAGATTTACTCTGTATCTAACCCCGTGCTGTACCTGTCCTGGGAGTGTTTGATGGGGACAGTGTAGAGGGAGCTTTACTCTGTATCTAACCCCGTGCTGTACCTGTCCTGGGAGTGTTTGATGGGGACAGTGTAGAGGGAGCTTTACTCTGTATCTAACCCCGTGCTGTACCTGTCCTGGGAGTGTTTGATGGGGACAGTATAGAGGGAGCTTTACTCTGTATCTAACCCCGTGCTGTACCTGTCCTGGGAGTGTTTGATGGGGACAGTGTAGAGGGAGCTTTACTCTGTATCTAACCTCGTGCTGTACCTGTCCATGGAGTGTTTGATGGGGACAGTGTAGAGGGAGCTTTACTCTGTATGTAACCCCGTGCTGTACCTGTCCTGGGAGTGTTTGATGGGGACAGTGTAGAGGGAGCTTTACTCTGTATCTAACCCCGTGCTGTACCTGTCCATGGAGTGTTTGATGGGGACACTGTAGAGGGAGCTTTACTCTGTATCTAACCCCGTGCTGTACCTGTCCTGGGAGTGTTTGATGGGGACAGTGTAGAGGGAGCTTTACTCTGTATCTAACCCCGTGCTGTACCTGTCCTGGGAGTGTTTGATGGAGACAGAGTAGAGGGAGCTTTACTCTGTATCTAACCCCGTGCTATACCTGTCCTGGGAGTATTTGATGGGGACAGTGTAGAGGGAGCTTTACTCTGTATCTAACCCCGTGCTGTATCTGTCCTGGGAGTGTTTGATGGGTCAGTGTAGAGGGAGTTTTACTCTGTATCTAACCCCGTGCCACACCTGACCTGGGAGTGTTTGATGGAGACAGTGTAGAGGGAGATTTACTCTGTATCTAACCCCGTGCTGTACCTGTCCTGGGAGTGTTTGATGGAGACAGTGTAGAGGGAGATTTACTCTGTATCTAACCCCGTGCTGTACCTGTCCTGTGGGTGTTTGATGGGGACAGTGTAGAGGGAGATTTACTCTGTATCTAACCGTGTGCTGTACCTGTCCTGGGTGTGTTTGATGGGAACAGTGCAGAGGGAGCTTTACTCTGTATCTAACCCCATGCTGTACCTGCCCTGGGAGTGTTTGATGGAGACAGTGTAGAGGGAGATTTACTCTGTATCTAACCCCGTGCTTTACCTGTCCTGGGAGTGTTTGATGGGGACAGTGTAGAGCAAGCTTTACTCTGTATCTAACCCCGTGCTGTACCTGTCCTGGGAGTGTTTGATGGGGATAGTGTAGAGGGAGCTTTACTCTGTATCTAACCCCGTGCTGTACCTGTCCTGGGAGTGTTTGATGGGGACAGTGTAGAGGAAGCTTTACTCTGTATCTAACCCCGTGCTGTACCTGTCCTGGGAGTGTTTGATGGGGACAGTGTAGAGGGAGCTTTACTCTGTATTTAACCCCGTGCTGTACCTGTCCTGGGAGTGTTTGATGAGGATAGTGTAGAGGGAGCTTTACTCTGTATCTAACCCCGTGCTGTACCTGTCCTGGGAGTGTTTGATGGGGACAGTGTAGAGGGAGCTTTACTCTGTATCTAACCCCGTGCTGTACCTGTCCTGGGAGTGTTTGATGGGGACAGTGTAGAGGGAGCTTTACTCTGTATCTAACCCCGTGCTGTACCTGTCCTGGGAGTGTTTGATGGGGACAGTGTAGATGGAGCTTTACTCTGTATCTCACCCCATGCTGTACCTGTCCTGGGAGTGTTTGATGGGGACAGTGTAGAGGGAGCTTTACTCTGTATCTAACCCCGTGCTATACCTGTCCTGGGAGTGTTTGATGGGGACAGTGTAGAGGGAGCTTTACTCTGTATCTAACCCCGTGCTGTACCTGTCCTGGGAGTGTTTGATGGGGACAGTGTAGAGGGAGCTTTACTCTGTATTTAACCCCGTGCTGTATCTGTCCTGGGAGTGTTTGATGGGGACGGTGTAGAGGGAGCTTTACTCTGTATTTAACCCCGTGCTGTACCTGTCCTGGGAGTGTTTGACGGGGACAGTGTAGAGGGAGCTTTACTCTGTATTTAACCCCGTGCTGTATCTGTCCTGGGAGTGTTTGATGGGGACGGTGTAGAGGGAGCTTTACTCTGTATTTAACCCCGTGCTGTACCTGTCCTGGGAGTGTTTGACGAGGGATTATTTGTGCCTTTCTCAGCCACGACCTGATGCAGCTGTGTTTCCAGCCGAACCCGAAGTCCCGGCCCAGCTTCATGCAGATCGTCGAGCAGCTGACAGACGCCATGCGGCCCGGCTTCCGAGACGTCTCCTTCTGCTACAGCCGGGACGGCGAGCAGCGGGAGCCGGGCGGCCTGACGGACACGGCCTCCTCTCCGGCCTCCGGACACCGGACGCCCCGCAGCCTGCCCCAGCCCTACTCCCAGCGTTGGCAGGACAACCAGCCCAGCTACTGCCACCTGAACGGGTCAGTGGGAGGCCCCGGTACATTGGCACCAGCGCCAGCCGAGGATTGTCTCTAGGGAAGGGTCAGGCCCCCGCCTTGTTCTCCGGCCTCCCCCACACCACCTCCCCCCCCCCCCAACCCCCGGACATCGCCGTCCCTGGTTATTATTTCCCCCTCCGCAAAGCAGATTGTGGCGAAATGAAACTAATAAGTGAAACCGAGCCGGCGAACCAGCTTTAAAGGATTGTGGGAAGCCTCTGTCGTCTTTCAAATGGGCCGCCTCCTGAATCTCAGTGTGCAAATAAAATCTTTCCTCTTGCCGACTGGACCCAGCCCCATGTTGTTATTCCCTGGCGATACCAGATTCACTCATACCCTGTCCGCCAGGGTCGGAAACAGGCCCTCCGATCAGCCTTCAAGGGCTCCCTTCCCAATCTGGAAGGGGAATGGACTCCTCGATGCAGTGCGGGAGATTTGGACAGTAGCTGGACGCTGCCCCGCAAGGGTCTCTCTCCCCACCCCGCACCCCACCCACGACCTCCCAAATCCGTCCCTCGCTTCCGCGGTCCATCTGCCACTCAGGTTGGGCGTTGATCCCGTTCCCGCGTCGGTGGTGAGACTCGGGCCTTCTGTCCGAGAGCAGCCAGTCCAGGCTCGGGGTCAGGAGGACACGGTTCTGAACCACTCTCCGGGGTCCTGAACCCATAAGCCAGGCTGACGATCCCAGTGCCAGTACTGAGGGAGCGCCGCACTGTCGGAGGGTCAGTACTGAGGGAGCGCCGCACTGTCGGAGGGTCAGTACTGAGGGAGCGCCGCACTGTGGGAGGGTCAGTACTGAGGGAGCGCCGCACTGTCGGAGGGTCAGTACTGAGGGAGAACCGCACTTTCGGAGGGTCAGTACTGAGGGAGTGACGCACAATCGGAGGGTCAGCACTGAGGGAGTGCCGCACTGTCGGAGGGTCAGTACTGAGGGAGCGCCGCAACGTTGGAGGGTCAGTACTGAGGGAGTGCCACACTGTCAGAGGGTCAGTACTGAGGGAGTGCTGCACTGTCAGAGGGTCAGTACTGAGGGAGTGCTGCACTGTCAGAGGGTCAGTACTGAGGGAGTGCCACACTGTCAGAGGGTCAGTGCTGAGGGAGTGCTGCACTGTCAGAGGGTCAGTACTGAGGGAGTGCCACACTGTCAGAGGGTCAGTGCTGAGGGAGCGCTGCACTGTGGGAGGGTCAGTACTGAGGGAGCGCCGCACTGTCGGAGGGTCAGTACTGAGGGAGCGCCGCACTGTCGGAGGGTCAGTACTGAGGGAGCGCCGCACTGTCGGAGGGTCAGTACTGAGGGAGCGCCGCACTGTCGGAGGGTCAGTACTGAGGGAGAACCGCACTGTCGGAGGGTCAGTACTGAGGGAGCGCCGCACTGTCGGAGGGTCAGTACTGAGGGAGCGCTGCATTGACGGAGTGTCAGTACTGAGGGAGTGCTGCACTGTCAGAGGGTCAATACTGAGGGAGTGCCACACTGTCAGAGGGTCAGTGCTGAGGGAGCGCTGCACTGTGGGAGGGTCTGTACTGAGGGAGCGCCGCACTGTCAGAGGGTCAGTACTGAGGGAGCGCCGCACTGTCGGAGGGTCAGTACTGAGGGAGCGCCGCACTGTCAGAGGGTCAGTACTGAGGGAGTGCCGCACTGTCGGAGGGTCAGTACTGAGGGAGTGCCGCACTGTCGGAGGGTCAGTACTGAGGGAGCGCCGCACTGTCAGAGGGTCAGTACTGAGGGAGTGCCGCACTGTCGGAGGGTCAGTACTGAGGGAGCGCCGCACTGTCGGAGGGTCAGTGCTGAGGGAGTGCCGCACTGTCGGAGGGTCAGTGCTGAGGGAGTGCCGCACTGTTGGAGGGTCAGTACTGAGGGAGTGCCGCACTGTCAGAGGGTCAGTACTGAGGGAGCGCCGCACTGTGGGAGGGTCAGTACTGAGGGAGTGCCGCACTGTCAGGGGAAGTGTCGTTGCTGTGACTCCATGTGTTCTGTCAGGTATTTGTACCAGGTTCCATGGCCACGATTTTGAAGAGGAGCAGGGGAGTTCTCGCTGGAGTGTGAGTCATGATCTCTCCTCCACTGCTGTTTGTGGGATCTTGCTGTGCACCTCTTGGTGGCATCTTTTCCCTAAGTCAGTGAATCTGCTTCATCGGCTGTAAAGTGGTTTGGTGTGTCCCACAGACGCTGGGTCAATGGGTGTCTAACCTCTGTGACTGGCGGGGGTATGGGTTTAGAAATTAGGTCCCCCTCCCTCGCCCCCACACCCCCAGGCAAGAAGAGGCGTGCACCAGCAGGCCAGACAGCGGGTAGCTTCACCTACAGGGGATGACACCTCGGTCCACATACAATGGTGTGCTGTATCTCTGCCGAGACGACAGAGAGGGGTGAGCAGCAGCGGAGCCGCTCCTGAGGCTCATGTCCACTAGGTGGCGGTGCCCACCACGGCGCCACTGTCAGAGAGAGAGACCTGGGGCACCCTCCACACAGGAGCCCTGTGTATGGAGAGGTCACGTTATTAAACAACAGGAGGCACACAGGGCGAGCAGCTGGGGAGAAAGTGTCGAGGATACAGGCAACTCGACAGGCGGCGGGAATTCCAGCCCAGCCATCCTGCCTTCGCCCTCTGTAACCTCCTCCGACACTCCACTCCAGAGACTCACTCCATTTCCTCTTCACCCTGTGTCCACTCAGCCAGGCATTCCCTCCCTATCTCTGTAACCTCCTCCAGCCCCTACACCCCTCCCTATCTCTGTAACCTCCTCCAGCCCCTACACCCCTCCCTATCTCTGTAACCCCCTCCAGCTCCTACACCCCTCCCTATCTCTGTAACCTCCTCCAGCCCCTACACCCCTCCCTATCTCTGTAACCTCCTCCAGCCCCTACACCCCTCCCTATCTCTGTAATCTACTCCAGCCCCAACACCCCTCCCTATCTCCGTAACCTCCTCCAGCCCCGACACCCCTCCCTATCTCTGTAACCTCCTCCAGCCCCTACACCCCTCCCTATCTCTGTAACCTCCTCCAGCCCCGACATCCCTCCCTATCTCTGTAACCCCCTCCAGCCCCTACATCCCTCCCTATCTCTGTAACCTCCTCCAGCCCCTACACCCCTCCCTATCTCTGTAACCTCCTCCAGCCCCTACACCCCTCCCTATCTCTGTAACCCCCTCCAGCCCCTACATCCCTCCCTATCTCTGTAACCTCCTCCAGCCCCTACACCCCTCCCTATCTCTGTAACCTCCTCCAGCCCCTACACCCCTCCCTATCTCTGTAACCTCCTCCAGCCCCGACATCCCTCCCTATCTCTGTAACCTCCTCCAGCCCCTACACCTCTCCCTATCTCTGTAACCTCCTCCAGCCCCTACACCCCTCCCTATCTCTGTAACCTCCTCCTGCCCCTACACCCCTCCCTATCTCTGTAACCTCCTCCAGCCCCTACACCCCTCCTTATCTCTGTAACCTCCTCCACCAGACAGTACATCCCACCCTCTCTCTGGCACCTTCAGGAGAGGAGGGGGACCTGTACCCCAGTGAGAGTCAGCACCTTCAGGAGAGGAGGGGGACCTGTACCCCAGTGGGAGTCAGCACCTTCAGGAGAGGAGGGGGACCTGTACCGCAGTGAGAGTCAGCACCTTCAGGATTAGAGGGGGACCTGTACCCCAGTGAGAGTCAGCACCTTCAGGAGGAGAGGGGGACCTGTACCCCAGTGAGAGTCAGCACCTTCAGGAGGAGAGGGGGACCTGTACCCCAGTGAGAGTCAGCACCTTCAGGAGAGGAGGGGGACCTGTACCCCAGTGAGAGTCCGCACCTTCAGGAGAGGAGGGGGACCCTGTACCCCAGCGAGAGTCAGCACCTTCAGGAGAGGAGGGGGATCCGTACCCATGTGAGAGTCAGTACCTTCAGGAGAGGAGGTTCCTGTCCCCCGGTGAGAGTCAGCACCTTCAGGAGAGGAGGGGGACCTGTACCCCAGTGAGAGTCAGCACCTTCAGGAGAGGAGGGGGACCTGTACCCCAGTGAGAGTCAGCACCTTCAGGAGAGGAGGGGGACCTGTACCCCAGTGAGAGTCAGCACCTTCAGGAGAGGAGGGGACCTGTACCCCAGTGAGAGTCAGCACCTTCAGGAGAGGAGGGGGACCCTGTACCCCAGTGAGAGTCAGCACCTTCAGGATTAGAGGAGGACCTGTACCCCAGTGAGAGTCAGCACCTTCAGGAGGAGAGGGGGACCTGTACCCCAGTGAGAGTCAGCACCTTCAGGAGAGGAGGGGGATCCGTACCCCAGTGAGAGTCAGCACCTTCAGGAGAGGAGGGGGATCCGTACCCCAGTGAGAGTCAGCACCTTCAGGAGAGGAGGGGGACCTGTACCCCAGTGAGAGTCAGCACCTTCAGGAGAGGAGGGAGTCCTGTACCCCAGTGAGAGTCAGCACCTTCAGGAGAGGAGGGGGACCCTGTACCCCAGTGAGAGACAGCACCTTCAGGAGAGGAGGGGGACCTGTACCCCAGTGAGAGTCAGCACCTTCAGGAGAGGAGGGGGACCCGTACCCCAGTGAGAGTCAGCACCTTCAGGAGAGGAGGGGGACCTGTACCCCAGTGAGAGTCAGCACCTTCAGGAGAGGAGGGGGACCTGTACCCCAGTGAGAGTCAGCACCTTCAGGAGAGGAGGGGGACCTGTACCCCAGTGAGAGTCAGCACCTTCAGGAGAGGAGGGGTACCCTGTACCCCAGTGAGAGTCAGTACCTTCAGGAGAGGAGGGGTACCCTGTACCCCAGTGAGAGTCAGCACCTTCAGGAGAGGAGGGGGACCTGTACCCCAGTGAGAGTCAGCACCTTCAGGAGAGGAGGGGGACCTGTACCCCAGTGAGAGTCAGCACCTTCAGGAGAGGAGGGGGATCCGTACCCATGTGAGAGTCAGTACCTTCAGGAGAGGAGGTTCCTGTCCCCCGGTGAGAGTCAGCACCTTCAGGAGAGGAGGGGGACCTGTACCCCAGTGAGAGTCAGCACCTTCAGGAGAGGAGGGGGCCTGTACCCCCAGTGAGAGTCAGCTCCTTCAGGAGAGGAGGGGGACCTGTACCCCAGTGAGAGTCAGCACCTTCAGGAGAGGAGGGGGACCTGTACCCCAGTGAGAGTCAGCACCTTCAGGAGAGGAGGGGGACCTGTACCCCAGTGAGAGTCAGCACCTTCAGGAGAGGAGGGGGACCTGTACCCCAGTGAGAGTCAGCACCTTCAGGAGAGGAGGGGACCTGTACCCCAGTGAGAGTCAGCACCTTCAGGAGAGGAGGGGGACCCTGTACCCCAGTGAGAGTCAGCACCTTCAGGATTAGAGGGGGACCTGTACCCCAGTGAGAGTCAGCACCTTCAGGAGGAGAGGGGGACCTGTACCCCAGTGAGAGTCAGCACCTTCAGGAGAGGAGGGGGATCCGTACCCCAGTGAGAGTCAGCACCTTCAGGAGAGGAGGGGGATCCGTACCCCAGTGAGAGTCAGCACCTTCAGGAGAGGAGGGGGACCTGTACCCCAGTGAGAGTCAGCACCTTCAGGAGAGGAGGGAGTCCTGTACCCCAGTGAGAGTCAGCACCTTCAGGAGAGGAGGGGGATCTGTACCCCAGTGAGAGTCAGCACCTTCAGGAGAGGAGGGGGATCTGTACCCCAGTGAGAGTCAGCACCTTCAGGAGAGGAGGGGGACCTGTACCCCAGTGAGAGTCCGCACCTTCAGTAGAGGAGGGGGACCCTGTACCCCAGTGAGAGTCAGCACCTTCAGGAGAGGAGGGGGATCCGTACCCATGTGAGAGTCAGTACCTTCAGGAGAGGAGGTTCCTGTCCCCCGGTGAGAGTCAGCACCTTCAGGAGAGGAGGGGGACCTGTACCCCAGTGAGAGTCAGCACCTTCAGGAGAGGAGGGGGATCCTGTACCCCAGTGAGAGTCAGCACCTTCAGGAGAGGGACCCTGTACCCCAGTGAGAGTCAGCACCTTCAGGAGAGGAGGGGACCTGTACCCCAGTGAGAGTCAGCACCTTCAGGAGAGGAGGGGGATCCGTACCCCAGTGAGAGTCAGCACCTTCAGGAGAGGTGGGGGACCTGTACCCCAGTGAGAGTCAGCACCTTCAGGAGAGGTGGGGGACCTGTACCCCAGTGAGAGTCAGCACCTTCAGGAGAGGAGGGGGACCTGTACCCCAGTGAGAGTCAGCACCTTCAGGAGAGGAGGGAGTCCTGTACCCCAGTGAGAGTCAGCACCTTCAGGAGAGGAGGGGGATCTGTACCCCAGTGAGAGTCAGCACCTTCAGGAGAGGAGGGGGATCTGTACCCCAGTGAGAGTCAGCACCTTCAGGAGAGGAGGGGGACCTGTACCCCAGTGAGAGTCCGCACCTTCAGGAGAGGAGGGGGACCCTGTACCCCAGTGAGAGTCAGCACCTTCAGGAGAGGAGGGGGATCCGTACCCATGTGAGAGTCAGTACCTTCAGGAGAGGAGGTTCCTGTCCCCCGGTGAGAGTCAGCACCTTCAGGAGAGGAGGGGGACCTGTACCCCAGTGAGAGTCAGCACCTTCAGGAGAGGAGGGGGCCTGTACCCCCAGTGAGAGTCAGCTCCTTCAGGAGAGGAGGGGGACCTGTACCCCAGTGAGAGTCAGCACCTTCAGGAGAGGAGGGGGACCTGTACCCCAGTGAGAGTCAGCACCTTCAGGAGAGGAGGGGGACCTGTACCCCAGTGAGAGTCAGCACCTTCAGGAGAGGAGGGGACCTGTACCCCAGTGAGAGTCAGCACCTTCAGGAGAGGAGGGGGACCCTGTACCCCAGTGAGAGTCAGCACCTTCAGGATTAGAGGGGGACCTGTACCCCAGTGAGAGTCAGCACCTTCAGGAGGAGAGGGGGACCTGTACCCCAGTGAGAGTCAGCACCTTCAGGAGAGGAGGGGGATCCGTACCCCAGTGAGAGTCAGCACCTTCAGGAGAGGAGGGGGATCCGTACCCCAGTGAGAGTCAGCACCTTCAGGAGAGGAGGGGGACCTGTACCCCAGTGAGAGTCAGCACCTTCAGGAGAGGAGGGAGTCCTGTACCCCAGTGAGAGTCAGCACCTTCAGGAGAGGAGGGGGATCTGTACCCCAGTGAGAGTCAGCACCTTCAGGAGAGGAGGGGGACCTGTACCCCAGTGAGAGTCAGCACCTTCAGGAGAGGAGGGGGACCTGTACCCCCAGTGAGAGTCAGCTCCTTCAGGAGAGGAGGGGGACCTGTACCCCAGTGAGAGTCAGCACCTTCAGGAGAGGAGGGGGACCTGTACCCCAGTGAGAGTCAGCACCTTCAGGAGAGGAGGGGGACCTGTACCCCAGTGAGAGTCAGCACCTTCAGGAGAGGAGGGGACCTGTACCCCAGTGAGAGTCAGCACCTTCAGGAGAGGAGGGGGACCCTGTACCCCAGTGAGAGTCAGTACCTTCAGGAGAGGAGGGGGACCTGTACCCCAGTGAGAGTCAGCACCTTCAGGAGGAGGGGGACCTGTACCCCAGTGAGAGTCAGCACCTTCAGGAGAGGAGGGGGACCCTGTATCCCAGTGAGAGTCAGCACCTTCAGGAGAGGAGGGGGACCTGTAACTCAGTGAGAGTCAGCACCTTCAGGAGAGGAGGGGGACCTGTACCCCAGTGAGAGTCAGCACCTTCAGGAGAGGAGGGGGACCTGTACCCCAGTGAGAGTCCGCACCTTCAGGAGGAGGGGGACCTGTAACTCAGTGAGAGTCAGCACCTTCAGGAGAGGAGGGGGACCTGTACCCCAGTGAGAGTCAGCACCTTCAGGAGAGGAGGGGGACCTGTACCCCAGTGAGAGTCAGCACCTTCAGGAGAGGAAGGGGACCTGTACCCCAGTGAGAGTCAGCACCTTCAGGAGAGGAGGGGGACCTGTAACTCTGAGAGTCAGCACTGATTTCATCTGTGTTTGTGCTGATAATGTGACTGGCAGTGTGTGTGTGGTGGGGTCACTGACCAGGGTAGTAGGGGGTGGGGGGAGGAGAGAGAGATACTGTTTCTGTAATTCTCCTGAGTTTGGGAATAATTTCCTCAATGCAGTGTTAGCATAATTCATTTCAGTTTTCACACTTAACATCCTGTTACCTTTGTAAGAGCCGCATAAATGTGCTGGGGCCGCTGCCTAGCTTTGGATTCATCTCACCGCAGGCTGTTTTTCAACATGCATTAGCAGCAGTAATTGGAATAGGGAGGGGGTGGGGTGTTGGGCAGAAAGACACTGTTTATTTTTATTAAAGATAAGTATCAGCGAACGCTTCCTCACACAATAATGATCCAATTATGGCGCAGGACACCATCACACAATCCAATTTCAGCCGGACTGCTGACCTGGCTGGATTGGAGAGGGACCAGCTGCTCCCCTCTGTCCGCCACTGCCTCTTACTGCCCCCCTCTGCCCCCCCCCCAGGACCCCGGCGCCCCCCTCTGCCCCCCCCAGGCCCCCGCTGCCCCCCTCTGCCCCCCCCAGGCCCCCAGCTCCGAATGATCGGGAGCTCCTCGGGTTTGCGTGAAGAGCTGGGAGGAGATGGGGAAAGAGCCTGACGAGGTTCAGGACACTGAGCCAGGTCAGAACAGATGCTGGTGACACTCTGCTCGGGTAACAGAGAGAGCAGCAGGCTGAATCCGAGCCCACGGAAGGCTGGGAGCGGCTGAGTTCATATTAAACATTGGAAACATGCAAGCTTTTACGTTCCTGGCACTGAGAGATTTCTCCAGTGTCAAACCCCTCAGTGCTGACTCTCACTGGGGTACAGGTACCCCTCCTCTCCTGAAGGTGATGACTCTCACTGGGGTACAGGTACCCCTCCTCTCCTGAAGGTGCTGACTCTCACTGGGGTACAAGTCCCCCTCTTCTCCTGAAGGTGCTGACTCTCACTGGGGTACAGGTCCCCCTCCTCTCCTGAAGGTGCTGACTCTCACTGGGGTACAGGTCCCCCTCCTTTCCTGAAGGTGCTGACTCTCACTGGGGTACAGGTCCCCCTCCTCTCCTGAAGGTGCTGACTCTCACTGGGGTACAGGTCCCCCTCCTCTCCTGAAGGTGCTGACTCTCACTGGGGTACAGGACTCCCTCCTCTCCTGAAGGTGCTGACTCTCACTGGGGTACAGGACCCCTCCTCTCCTGAAGGTGCTGACTCTCACTGGGGTACAGGACCCCTCCTCTCCTGAAGGTGCTGACTCTCACTGGAGTACAGGTCCCCCTCCTCCCCTGAAGGTGCTGACTCTCACTGGGGTACTGGTCCCCCTCCTCTCCTGTAGGGTGGGGGATGTACTGTCTGGAGGAGGAGGAGGTTACAGAGATAGGGAGGGGTGTAGGGGCTGGAGGAGTTTACAGAGATAGGGAGGGATGTAGGGCTGGAGGAGGTTACAGAGATAGGGAGAGGTGTAGGGACTGGAGGAGGTTACAGAGATAGGGAGTGATGTAGGGGCTGGAGGAGGTTACAGAGATAGGGAGGGGTGTAGGAGCTGGTGGAGGTTACAGAGATAGGGAGGGGTGTAGGGGCTGGAGGAGGTTACAGAGATAGGGAGGGGTGTAGGGGCTGGAGGAGGTTACAGAGATAGGGAGGATTTAGGGGCTGGAGGAGGTTACAGAGATAGGGAGGGCTGTAGGGGCTGGAGGAGGTTACAGTGATAGGGAGGGGTGTAGGAGCTGGAGGATGTTACAGAGATAGGGAGGGAGTGTAGGGGCTGGAGGAGGTTACAGAGATAGGGAGGGAGTGTAGGGGCTGGAGGAGGTTACAGAGATAGGGAGGGGTGTCGGAGGTGACAGAGATAGGGAGGGAGTGTAGGGACTGGAGGAGGTTACAGAGATAGGGAGGGGGTGTCGGAGGTGACAGAGATAGGGAGGGAGTGTAGGGACTCGAGGGCACTCTGACTAACAGGAAGTGGTTCACTCTCCTTCTGTGCGCCTCTCAATTTATGCTTGTCCCTTTCTTGAGGTGGGGGTGCCGCAGGCAAGTTCAGCATTTCTTGCCCATCCCCAATTGCCCCCTTGAACTGAGTGGTCTCGCTCGACCCTTTCACGGGGGCAGTTCAGAGGTGACCACATGGCTGTGGGTCTGGGGTCACATGTAGGCCAGACCGGGTAATTACAGCAGATTTCCCTCCCCTAAAGGGCATTAGTGACCCAGCTGGGGTGTTTCCAAAGATCCACTATGGTTGCCGCGGTCACCATTACTGAGATTAGCTTTCCCCAGGTTTTATTAATTGAATTTAAATTCCACCAGCCGCCGTGGTGGGATTTGAACCCGTGTCCCCAGAGGATTAACCTGGGCCTCTGCGTCACGGGCCCAGTGACATTACTGCCACGCCACTGCCTCCCTAGTCTTCTGTGTCCCACGGTGTCGGCTCCTGTACCTGTCCAGTACACACAGCGGGTGAAAGGGAGTTCACTGCTGCCTGGTACTGTACACCCCCTCGCATGTGTGCGTGTGTGTGTCTGTCTCAGGGAATGTCAGAGACCGCTCCGGGATCACATGTCTTGTCTGACAAATTCTCATCATTTCACTAATGTAAACAGAGAGCGGGAGATTGGAGAACTGGGAGAGGGGGGGCAATTAAATATTTAAAGGGACAGGTCCCAGCGGAGAACTAAAGTATTGAACGAGTGCATACACTCAGCACTGCAACAACAGATTTAGTATCCTAGGTACATATGATAATGGTTAGGGGTCACTTTGATTAGCAAGGGGCTATTTAGAAACTGACTGATGCTCTACTCTGATACATATTTGAAAACAGTGTTAAAAACTCTGCACAGCCTCGCTCTATCCTATTGATCTTCCTGTACACAGTGAAATCACTCCTTTCCCTTCTCTGTCTCTCTCGCTCTCGTTCTCCCTGCCTCCTCCCATCAGTACACAAGAGTCACCTGCTCCTCCACACCCCCAACGCTGTTCACCATCTCTCCCCCTCTCCCCACGCTCTCTCTCTCTCTCGCTCTCTCTATACCCCTGCGTACTTTCCCCCTTCAAGTATGTATCCGTTTCCCCACCTTTTGAAAGTTCCTATTGAATCTGCTTCCACCGCCCTTTCAGGCAGCGCCTTCCAGATCACAACAACTCGCTGTGTAAATAAAAACAAATTCTCCTCATCTCCCCCTCTGGTTCTTTCCCCGATTCTCTTCAATCTGTGTCCCCTCTGGTTACCGACTCTCCTGCTCAGTGGAAACAGTTTCTCCTCATTTACTCTGTCCAAACCCCCTTCCTGATTCCGAACGCCTCGATTCAATCTCCCCCTTAACCTTCTCCGCTCGAGGGAGAACAATCCCAGCTCCTCCCAGTCTCTCCACACGGACTGAAGCCCCTCATCCCGGGTCTCATACTGGGTAAATCTCCCTCCCGCAGCCTCTCCAAGGCCTCGACCTCCTTTGCAAAGTGCGGCGCCCAGAGTTGGACACGACACTCCAGCTGGGGTCTGAAGGTGTGATCTATAAAGAGTTAGTGTTGCTGCCTTGATTCTACTCTGTGTCTCCATTCGTAACGTCACAGGTGCCGCATTTCTGTGTGACCCGGCCTAGGCATTGATTGGCTGTATTAAGCCCTTTGCTCCACGCTAACAGCACTTTATCCAGAGCCCAGTAACACCCGTGCACACCCGTCCCCTCCGGCTTAACCTAGCAAAGCTGCCCATCTCCCAGCCACACAGCGAGAGTCCATTTGACAGCTCGCTCCTGCCTGGCTCACGTGGGGAAGACCAAATGCAAGTGAATTTACTGGGGCCTGACAGTCCATTAGAGCAACCACCAGGGACCCTGGCTCTGCTTCACATTCCGCTGCTTCACAGAGCCAGAGGCAGCTTCACAGAGCGAGTCACATCGATCAGCAGGAGAAGTGAGAGATTGAGTGCAAGCCTGTTTTTTTATTGCCTCTTTATCTGCCTCTTCCCCCCACCCCTGCATCCCTCTTCTCCTAACTCCACTCACCAGGGCACAGCTTCCTGCAGTCTCCACTCTAGCAAGTTCCCAATATTAGTGCAGTGAGTGCAGATCCAATTAGCTCATTGGGTTTAGGCTCATGACCACAGTATATAGGAGACCCAGGTACCCACACATCTACTGGAGACCCAGGTACCCACACATCTACTGGAGACCCAGGTACCCACACATCTACTAGAGACCCAGGTACCCACACATCTACTAGAGACCCAGGTACCCACACATCTACTGGAGACCCAGGTACCCACACATCTACTGGAGACCCAGGTACCCACACATCTACTGGAGACCCAGGTACCCACACATCTACTGGAGACCCAGGTACCCATACATCTACTGGAGACCCAGGTACCCACACATCTACTGGAGATCCAGGTACCTCCGCAGGATGGACACAGGGACTGCGGACATGTTGTGCACTTGGATAGCCTGCTCAGGTAGGCAGCAAGTTAAAGAATTAAACAGTCAGTCTGTCAGGGACATAACCCACCACGGCTGTGTACAGCACTGTGGAACATGTAGCACCGTGCAACAGACAGGCCTGTATGGCAAAAAGAGAACACTGCCAGCCAGAAAGACTGACAGACATCGGGTGGTTTCGAAGACGCAGAGGTACACACACACACAGAGACACACACAGACACATGCACAGACACAGACAGACAAACACACAGACACACACACACACAGACACACACACACAGACACACAAACACACACACAGGCGCACACACACACAGATACACATACACACAGACATAGACATACACACAGACGCACACATACAGACAGACACATACACTCACAAACACACAGACATAGACACACACACATAGGCACACACACACAGACATAGACACACACACATAGGCACAGACACACTCACAGACACACACAGGCGCACGCACACACACAGACACACATACACACAGACATAGACACAGACGCACACACACAGACAGACACATACACTCACAGACACACAGAGACATAGACACACACACATAGGCACGCACACACAGACATAGACACACACACATAGGCACAGACACACTCACAGACACACACAGGCGCACACACACACACACAGACATAGACACAGACGCACACACACAGACAGACACATACACTCACAGACACACAGAGACATAGACACATACACCACGACTATTCTGTGGCAAGACACTTTAATGGAATCAGCACGTGCAACAGGAACATGTACAAGTGCTCAAGTCACAAGGGGAACCCCGTCTGGATGCTGCGACTCAGCTGGGTAAGGGTCCTGTCTCGGGTGAAGAGCTTTGAGTTATGAATTCAACCCCTGGCCCCGAAGTCTTTCCTGAAGACACAACTTGTAAAATCACGGAGGCAGAAGCGTTAAACAGTGATGCAGCAGAAAGGAAGGGTCACTCCTGGAAACATATTAGTGGGTGCATATATTAAACTTCATTATATACAGTGATATTGGCTGGATAGGACCTGCATGCATACCTGCAAGACTTAGTTACAATGAACGGGAGGAGCGGGGGTTGGGGGGTGGGGGGGTGGGAGAGAGGCTGCAAGATTCTCCCGAAAGATTGTCCAAACTGTCCCGAGCAAGGTCCATCCAGGCTGTGAGCGTCCGAAGGCAGCTCGGGGTGCTTCTTGGCCCTGGGACACAGGCTGGCTCTGTCGAGGGTCTTTACTGCAAGATGTCGAGGTAGACTGGAGGGGATTTGGCCAGGTTCTCCAGCTGGCTGTGGATTTCTTTGATGCGGAGCCGTTGATGAGGCTCTCTCGGCCAGCAGCCCTGCATGATGTTGTACACCTCCTTGGGACAGGTCCTCGGACACTCCAGCTCCCGACCCTGCGTGATGCACTCGATGGCCTGGGGGAGGTTGGGGGGGGGGGGGGGGGGGTGTGGGGGGGGTAACATCAGCAATTAGAAGCTCACACTCCTCCGCACCCCCCCCCCCAACCAATATAATTCACTTTCCCTCCCCCCCCCTCCCCATTGCCCTGGCACTGCCCTGTTATCCTTGCCCCTTTTGCAAGCAGTCATCCTACAGCAGTGAGCTGCCACCCAACTACTCAATCACTTGGTATAACTAGTGTCCAATGGGCTGGGGACCCAGCATCAGCCGCACTCTGATATCTCAACTAAGCAGCTATTCCTTTTTTTAATCCATGCTTGGAATGAATGTGTGCGGCTTGGCCAGTAATTTTTAACCAACTCAAAGTGCCCCTGGGTAGGTGGTGATAAGCTTCCTCCGTGACCCGCTACAGTTTGAGCTGTGGGGAACTCCCATGGGTCAGAGGTCTCAACAGTGAAGGAACGGCCGATATATTTCCAAGTCGGGATGGTGAGGGACTCGGAGGGGAACTTCCAGGTGGTGGGTGTTCCCCATGTGTCTGCTGCCCTTGTCCTTCTAGGTGGTAGAGGTCGTGGGTTTGGAAGGTGCTGTCGAAGGAGCCTTGGTGAGTTGCTGCAGTGCATCTTGTAGATGGTACACACACTGCTGCTACTGTGCGTCGGTGGTGGAGGGAGTGAATGTTTGTGGATGTGGTGCCAATCCAGCGGGGCTGCTTTGTCCTGGATGGTGTCGAGCTTCTTGAGTGTTGTAGGAGCTGCACTCACCCAGGCAAGTGGGGAAGGCTGATGGCTTTATATCGCAAACCACTGTCGGTCAATAGCAGCCAATAGAAAGCTCCCCGGATCCAGTGTGACTCTCCTTCGCTAAATAAACACTGTAAAAATCAAAGTAAATGAAAGGGAAGAGCAGGGACAGCCGCTCAGTGAATGGAGCATGAGCACCTGGGACCATTAATTGAGTTGCTATCTGTGAGCTCATCAGGCTGATACTGGGTCAGGTTTCAATGCTGATTTAGTACCACTCAGCCCAATGACTAGTCCATTTCTTCAGTCTGTCTCATCTACACATAGGTTTGAAGTGTGTCAACAGAGGAACTGGTTTCAGCAAGAGAGAGAGAGAGACAGAGGGAGAGTGACAGAGAGACAGAGGGAGAGTGACAGAGAGACAGAGAAAGGCAGAGGGACAGAGAAAGACAGAGGGAGAGAGAAAGACAGAGAGAAGACAGTCTGGGAGACATAGAGAGAGAGAGAGAGCAAGAGGGAGACAGAGGGAGAGAAAGCCAGAGAGAGATAAAGGCAGGGAGAGAGAAAGTCAGAGAGAGCAAGAGAGAGACAGGGAGAGAGACAGAGACAGAGAGAGGGAGACAGAGTGAGAGACAGAGCAAGAGAGAAATACAGAGACACAGACAGAAAGAGACAGAGAGAGGCAGAGAGAGAGGCATAGTGATAGAAAGACAGAGTGAAAGAGAGAGACACAGAGAGACAGAGAGAAAGACAGAGAGAGATAGGCATAAAGAGAGACAGAGAGAGAGAGTCAGGCAGAGAGAGACAGAGACATAGAGAGAGGGAAAGACAGAGAGAGAGAGAGACGGAGACAGAGAGAGGGAGACAGAATGAGAGACAGAGCAAGAGAGAAATACAGAGACAGACAGAGAGAGGCAGACAGAGAGGCAGAGGGAGAGAGAGACAGAGAGTGAGAGACAAAGAGAGAGAGACAGAAAAAGAGTGAGAGAGATGGAAAAACAGTGGCAAAGAGAGAGGGAGACACAGAGAGAGAGAGAGAGAGAGGCAGGGAGAGGCAGACAGAGAGGCAGAGGGAGAGAGAGACAGAGAGTGAGAGACAAAGAGTGAGAGAGAAAGAGAGAGAGAGAGAAAGAGAGAGAGACAGAAAAAGAGTGAGAGAGATGGAGAAACAGCGGCAAAGAGAGAGGGAGACAGAGAGAGAGAGAGAGAGGCACAGAGAGAGTGACAGAAAAAGAGCGTGTGACAGAAAAAGAGAGTGTGGGAGTCAGGAAGAGAGAAAGAGAGAGAGGGAGAGAGAGAGAGTGAAAGAGAGAGAGGGAGAGAGAGAGAGAGTGAAAGAGAGAGAGGGAGAGAGAGAGAGAGTGAAAGAAAGAGAGAGGGAGAGAGAGAAAGCAGGAGAGGAAGAGAGAAAGGGGGGCAGGGATTTCACCAGTGCTGAGTCAAAACAGATGGATCGAACATAGGAATGGGAGGAGGCCATTCAGCCCCTTGTCCCCATTTTGGCATTCAATGACCATCATGGCTGAGCCGTAACCCAACTTCACCTTTCCCCAAGTTGCTTCTCAGATCAATCTATCAATCTCAGAGTTAAATTTAACAATTGTCCCAGCATCAGTTTCTGTTTGTGAGAGAGTTCTGAACCGCTCCCACCCTGTGTGTGTCAAAGTGTTTCCTAATGTCACTCCTGACTGGCTCTAATGTTTAGACTCTGCCCCCTAGTCCTGGACCCCCAGACCAGTGGGAATAGCTCCTCTCGATCTGTTCCCCTTAATATCTTGAAAACTTCAATGAAATCACTTCCCCCACCCTGCCCTCGCCTTCTAAATTCCAGGAAATGCATCCTGAGTTTGTGTAATGTCTCCTCGAGTGATTTAACCCCAGGAGTCGAGGGTTAAGAAGAAAAGGAGGGAGAAAAAAAGAGAGGGAAGGAGAGAAAGGGAGAGAGAAAGACAGGGAGAGATAGGCATAGAGAGAGAGAAAGAGAGAGAGAGACAGAGAGAGACAGAGAGAGACAGAGACATAGAGGGAAAGACAGAGAGAGAGAGAGACGGAGACAGAGAGAGGGAGACAGAATGAGAGACAGAGCAAGAGAGAAATACAGAGACAGACAGAGAGGCAGACAGAGAGGCAGAGGGAGAGAGAGACAGAGAGTGAGAGACAAAGAGAGAGAGACAGAAAAAGAGTGAGAGAGATGGAGAAACAGTGGCAAAGAGAGAGGGAGACACAGAGAGAGAGAGAGAGAGGCAGGGAGAGAGGCAGAGAGAGACAGAGAGTAAGAGAGAAAGAGAGAGAGACAAAAAGAGAGACAGAAAAAGAGTGAGAGAGACGGAGAAACAGACTAAACAGAGGAAGAGACTAAAAAAAATGAAGAGGGATTGAGAGACAGAGAGAGAGTGGGGGGAGAGACGGAGATGGAGAAAGGGAGATGGAAAGCAATGAGAGAGAGACAGAGCGAGAGAGAGAGAGAGAGAGAGAGAGAGGCAGAAGGAAGGAGAGAAGGCGGCTGGTATTCAGACGAGATATCGTGCCGTTTCTTGGAACAGTCCCTGTGTTCTTGCTGTGCAGTGAGTGAGGTAATGGAGGCAACCCGTGGGTGCATAGCAAGATCCCACAAGCTGCAGCCTGGGCCAGTGTTTTGGTTTGGTAATACTGGAGGAGGGGCTTTTCTCAGGGGACTGGGGTGGGCCCTCCGGCATTAACACAGCCGACACGCTAACCCACACCGGAAAATTAAAGCCTGAAAGCAACACTCTCGATTTGCTCAGCTCCCCCCTCCCTCACTGAGCCCCCCCCCCCACCCCCCAAACACCCCCCACACCCCACCCCCCCCACCCTCCCCCACCACCCCAACGCCCCCACACCCCCACGCCCCCCACCCCCCTGCCCCCCACACTCCCCAACCCCCCCCCACCCCCCAAACCCCCCCCACCCCCCACCTCCCCCCCACACCCCGACTGTACTTCCCATCTCCCTCCTGCCCACAAACCCCAGCCCCCAGACCCGACCCCGCTCCGCACAGCCCTCAGGTAGGGGAGAGAAGCAGGGGGGGGGGGCACTGACCTCGTTGTTGGAGAGTTGGTACCAGGGCTGTTTGCCGTACGTGAAGATCTCCCACAGCACCACTCCAAAGCTCCAGATATCGCTCTCGGTGGTGAACTTCCGGTACACAATGCTCTCCGGGGGCATCCAGCGAATTGGGAGCATAGTCCGCCCTCCAACCTGAGAGAAGGGGGCAGGAATATTCGAGAGGGAAAGGAACATTTCCACAGCGGGACAACCAAGTGCTTCCCTTTGCAGTGTAATCGCCATGTTGGAAATGCCAATTGGCGCACAGCAAGATCCCACAAAACAGGGAGGTGACAGCGACCCAGGTAATTGTTTTGTTCAGTGATGGTGGTTGGGGGATAACCATTTGCCCCAGGACAGCGGTGATAACTCTTCCTCACCCCGGTTCGAGATTCAAATGGCCCCGAAAAGGGGGGGGGTGTGTGGGGTGGGGCTCGGATCCGTATGGGACGTGCTGTTGAATGAGGGAAACGCACACAGCTCGCCCTGTCGGGCCACTGGGGGCCTGCTCTAGGGAGCAGGGGTACTGCCCAGAGCCCAGCCACAGGTACTCCCTTCCTGTCCCGACAGGATGAAGGGGACTGGGGGCTGGGGTCACCGAAAGGGACAAATTCTGAAACACGTTCAGTGGACGTGCAACACCCGGGAGTCAGCACCAGCATTGGTTATTCTGAATCTTACATCATTCACACTTCCGCCACGGTTGAATGTCTCACAGATAAAACAGAACTTTTATTCTGTATCTAACCCCGTGCTGTACCTGTCCTGGGAGTGTTTGATGTGGACAATGTAGAGGGAGCTTTACTCTGTATCTAACCCTGTGCTGTACCTGTCCTGGGAGTGTTTGATGGGGACAATGTAGAGGGAGCTTTACTCTGTATCTAACCCCGTGCTGTACCTGTCCTGGGAGTGTTTGATGGGGACGGTGTAGAAGGAGCTTTATTCTGTATCTAACCCCGTGCTGTACCTGTCCTGGGAGTGTTTGATGGGGACAGTGTAGAGGGAGCTTTACTCTGTATCTAACCCCGTGCTGTACCTGTCCTGGGAGTGTTTGATGGGGACGGTGTAGAGGGAGCTTTACTCTGTATCTAACCCCGTGCTGTACCTGTCCTGGGAGTGTTTGATGGGGACAGTGTAGACGGAGCTTTACTCTGTATCTAACCCCGTGCTGTACCTGTCCTGGGAGTGTTTGATGGGGACAGTGTAGAGGGAGCTTTATTCTGTATCTAACCCCGTGCTGTACCTGTCCTGGGAGTGTTTGATGGGACAGTGTAGAGGGAGCTTTACTCTGTATCTAACCCTGTGCTGTACCTGTCCTGGGAGTGTTTGATGGGGACAGTGTAGAGGGAGCTTTACTCTGTATCTAACCCCGTGCTGTACCTGTCCTGGGAGTGTTTGATGGGGACAGTGTAGAGGGAGCTTTACTCTGTATCTAACCCCGTGCTGTACCTGTCCTGGGAGTGTTTGATCGGGACGGTGTAGAGGGAGTTTTCCTCTGTATCTAACCCCGTGCTGTACCTGTCCTGGGAGTGTTTGATGGGGACGGTGTAGAGGGAAACGTACTGTGTGTAATGGAACGATAACCTCTCTCACTCTGACATGTACAGTGCAATACGAGCTGGAGTTGGTGACGGTGAAGGTTGACGGTGCTGGCTCACCCTGTAGTAGTCGGTGCTGTAGATGTCGCGGGACATGCCGAAATCTCCAATCTTCACCACCATCCCTTCACCGACCAGACAGTTCCTGGTGGCCAGGTCTCTGTGTACAAAGTGCAGCGATGCCAGGTACATCACTCCAGAGGCAATCTGCTTGGCTATGTTCAGCAGCTGAGGCAGGTTCAGTTGTCCGAAGGGTTGGTCTCTGCCACTGGTCAAGATGGTAGCATCGGGGCCCTGTGATCTAGGCGGGCAGGACAGACAGTTAGTGAAGCCTCGGCTCATTGTTTAGACAGTGCCCTTTGTCTCTTTGCCACTGTGGGACCCTCACTGGGAGGAGCGGAGCTCCACATGCACACGCTGGCCCGCCCTCCATAACCTCACAGCGAGCGGCCTGGCTCGATGGTACAGCTGGCAGCAGGGGGTGCCCATGCTAGCCCCAGGCAGAGGGCAGACAGGTGAGGAGGACTCGATACACAGTCACGCTACGGCCTTCCGAACACAGTTAACGTTGCGCAATCGCAGCACACGCAATGAGTCACGGGCGGACGAGCATTTCAGCAACCAGTCTACCATGACCCACCCTGCTCCATAACAGCCTTGTCTGAGCGGCTATGCAAGAATGGCACGTGACGCTGATCTCTCACTCAAACAGGGGGTGAAACAACGGGCAAAGAGGGTTATCCCCCTTCCATAAACACCAGTGCTGCCCAAACCTGCCACCTCCGATAGTGAGTGCCGATCTCTGAATGTGAGCTTACAGCCACCCCCTCGCTCCGTGACACTTAGCTCACCCTTGTGTCCAATTCCATCCTTGGACTCCTCACCCCTCCCTCTCTCTGTAACCTCCTCCAGCCCCTACACCCCTCCCTATCTCTGTAACCTCCTCCAGCCCCGACACCCCTCCCTATCTCTGTAACCTCCTCCAGCCCCTACACCCCTCCCTATCTCTGTAACCTCCTCCAGCCCCGACACCCCTCCCTATCTCTGTAACCTCCTCCAGCCCCTACACCCCTCCCTATCTCTGTAACCTCCTCCAGCCCCTACACCCCTCCCTATCTCTGTAACCTCCTCCAGCCCCTACACCCCTCCCTATCTCTGTAACCTCCTCCAGCCCCTACACCCCTCCCTATCTCTGTAACCTCCTCCAGCCCCTACACCCCTCCCTATCTCTGTAACCTCCTCCAGCCCCTACAAACTCCCTATCTCTGTAACCTCCTCCAGCCAATACACCCCTCCCTATCTCTGTAACCTCCTCCAGCCCCTACACCCCTCCCTATCTCTGTAACCTCCTCCAGCCCCTACACCCCTCCCTATCTCTGTAACCTCCTCCAGCCAATACACCCCTCCCTATCTCTGTAACCTCCTCCAGCCCCGGCACCCCTCCTTATCTCTGTAACCTCCTCCAGCCCCTACACCCCTCCCTATCTCTGTAACCTCCCCCAGCCCCTATACCCCTCCCTATCTCTGTAACCTCCTCCAGCCCCTACACCCCTCCCTATCTCTGTAACCTCCTCCAGCCCCTACACCCCTCCTTATCTCTGTAACCTCCTCCAGCCCCTACACCCCTCCCTATCTCTGTAACCTCCTCCAGCCCCTACACCCCTCCCTATCTCTGTAACCTCCTCCAGCCCCTACACCCCTCCCTATCTCTGTAACCTCCTCCAGCCCCTACACCCCTCCCTATCTCTGTAACCTCCCCCAGCCCCTATACCCCTCCCTATCTCTGTAACCTCCTCCAGCCCCTACACCCCTCCCTATCTCTGTAACCTCCTCCAGCCCCTACACCCCTCCCTATCTCTGTAACCTCCTCCAGCCCCTACACCCCTCCCTATCTCTGTAACCTCCTCCAGCCCCTACACCCCTCCCTATCTCTGTAACCTACCCCAGCCCCTACACCCCTCCTTATCTCTGTAACCTCCTCCAGCCCCTACACCCCTCCCTATCTCTGTAACCTCCTCCAGCCCCTACACCCCTCCCTATCTCTGTAACCTCCTCCAGCCCCTACACCCCTCCCTATCTCTGTAACCTACCCCAGCCCCTACACCCCTCCCTATCTCTGTAACCTCCTCCAGCCCCTCCACCCCTCCCTATCTCTTTAACCTCCTCCAGCCCCTACACCCCTCCCTATCTCTGTAACCTCCTCCAGCCCCTACACCCCTCCCTATCTCTGTAACCTCCTCCAGCCCCTACAAACTCCCTATCTCTGTAACCTCCTCCAGCCAATACACCCCTCCCTATCTCTGTAACCTCCTCCAGCCCCTACACCCCTCCCTATCTCTGTAACCTCCTCCAGCCCCTACACCCCTCCCTATCTCTGTAACCTCCTCCAGCCAATACACCCCTCCCTATCTCTGTAACCTCCTCCAGCCCCTACACCCCTCCCTATCTCTGTAACCTCCCCCAGCCCCTATACCCCTCCCTATCTCTGTAACCTCCTCCAGCCCCTACACCCCTCCCTATCTCTGTAACCTCCTCCAGCCCCTACACCCCTCCCTATCTCTGTAACCTCCTCCAGCCCCTACACCCCTCCCTATCTCTGTAACCTCCTCCAGCCCCTACACACCTCCCTATCTCTGTAACCTCCTCCAGCCCCTACACCCCTCCCTATCTTTGTAACCTCCTCCAGCCCCTACACCCCTCCCTATCTCTGTAACCTCCTCCAGCCCCTACACCCCTCCCTATCTCTGTAACCTCCTCCAGGCCCTACACCCCTCCCTATCTCTGTAACCTCCTCCAGCCCCTACACCCCTCCCTATCTCTGTAACCTCCTCCAGCCCCTACACCCCTCCCTATCTCTGTAACCTCCCCCAGCCCCTACACCCCTCCCTATCTCTGTAACCTCCTCCAGCCCCTACACCCCTCCTTATCTCTGTAACCTCCTCCAGCCCCTACACCCCTCCCTATCTCTGTAACCTCCTCCAGCCCCTACACCCCTCCCTATCTCTGTAACCTCCTCCAGCCCCTACATCCCTCCCTATCTCTGTAACCTCCTCCAGCCTCTACACCCCTCCCTATCTCTGTAACCTCGTCCAGCTCCTACACCCCTCCCTATCTCTGTAACCTCCGCCAGCCCCTACACCCCTCTCTATCTCTGTAACCTCCTCCAGCCCCTACACCCCTCCCTATCTCTGTAACCTCCACCAGCCTCTACAACCCTCCCTATCTCTGTAACCTCCTCCAGCCCCTACACCCCTCCCTATCTCTGTAACCTCCTCCAGCCCCTACAACCCTCCGAGATCTCTGCGCTCCTCCAATTCCGGCCTCTTGCCCATCCCCCGATTCCCATCGTTCCACCATTGGCGGCCGTGCCTTCAGCTGCCTGGGGGGGGCCCTGAGCTCTGGAATTCCCTCCCTAAACCTCTCCGCCTCTCTCTCCCTTTCTCTGCTCCCTCAAGATGCTTCCTAAAACCAGCCTCTCTGACTGCAGTTGTTCTCACCTGTCCCTAATATCTCCCAATGTGGCCAGTTGTTGGATATTAGTAACGCTTCTGTGAAACACCGTGGGCTGTTTTACTATGTTAAAGGCGCTATATAAATGCAAGTTGTCGTTACTTTCTGGATTATGACTGAAAGCTGTCTTGATGCAACTTGAACAGAAGATTCTTATTAATGCTCACTCTGGCAGTCGGCCCGAAGCTTCTGTTGCCGTCATCCCTGGAGAGCTCACTCATACATAGTGTTTATTTGCTACTGACAGTCAATCTGCTTGAGTTTAAGCCTCTTAGACAGTTCACCCGATCAATATTTCAATAATTACTGAGCTACAGAAGCTTTTGTTGATCCTGACAGGGCTATAATTCTATTTGGGAAAGTATATTTTCTTGTTTGGAGGTAAAGGCTGCTGTTGTTTCTCAACTAGACACTGCTTCCCACGCTTCATTCCAACAGCATCACACTCACACCATCTCCCACTCACACCATCTCACACTCTCACACTCACGCACGCTCACACCATCTCACACTCTCACACTCACGCACACACACACCATCTCACACGCACACTCACGCACACTCACACCATCTCACACTCACACCATCTCACACTCACACCATCTCACACTCACACTCACGCACACTCACACTCACACCATCTCACACTCACACCATCTCACACTCACACCATCTCACACTCACACTCACGCACACTCACACTCACGCACACTCACACCATCTCACACTCACACCATCTCACACTCACACTCACGCACACTCACACCATCTCACACTCACACCATCTCGCACACTCACACCATCTCACACTCACACCATCTCACACTCACACTCACGCACACTCACACCATCTCACACTCACACCATCTCGCACACTCACACCATCTCGCACACTCACACCATCTCGCACACTCACACTCACGCACGCTCACACCATCTCACACTCACACCATCTCACACTCACACCATCTCACACTCTCACACTCACGCACACTCACACCATCTCACACACTCACACTCACGCACACTCACACCATCTCACACTCTCACACTCACGCACACTCACACCATCTCGCACACTCACACCATCTCACACTCTCACACTCACGCACACTCACACCATCTCACACTCTCACACTCACGCACACTCACACCATCTCGCACACTCACACCATCTCACACTCTCACACTCACGCACACTCACACCATCTCACACTCTCACACTCACGCACACTCACACCATCTCACACTCACACCATCTCACACTCACACCATCTCACACTCACACCATCTCACACTCGCACACTCGCACACTCGCACACTCGCACACTCGCACACTCACACCGTCTCACACTCACACCATCTCACACTCGCACCATCTCACACTCTCACACTCACGCACACTCACACCATCTCACACTCTCACACTCACGCACACTCACACCATCTCACACTCACACCATCTCACACTCACACCATCTCACACTCACACCATCTCACACTCGCACACTCGCACACTCGCACACTCGCACACTCACACCGTCTCACACTCACACCATCTCACACTCGCACCATCTCACACTCGCACCATCTCACACTCTCACACTCACACCATCTCACTCACACCATCTCACTCACACCATCTCACACTCACACCATCTCACACTCACACCATCTCACACTCTCACACTCACGCACACTCACACCATCTCACACTCTCACACTCACGCACACTCACACTCACGCACACTCACACTCACACTCACACACACACACACTCATGCACACTCACACCATCTCACACTCTCACACTCACGCACACTCACACTCACGCACACTCACACTCACACACACTCACACTCACGCACACTCACACCATCTCACACTCTCACACTCATGCACACTCACACCATCTCACACTCACGCACACACACTCATGCACACTCACACCATCTCACACTCACACACTCACACCATCTCACACTCTCACACTCATGCACACCATCTCACACTCACACCATCTCACACTCACAACATCTCACACTCACACGTTCACGCACACACACCATCTCACACGTTCACGCACACACCATCTCACGCTCACACACTCACGCACACTCACACCATCTCACACACACACACTCATGCACACTCACACCACCTCACACACACACACACACTAATGCACACTCACACCACCTCACACACACACTAATGCACACTCACACCATCTCACACACACACACTCACGCACACTCACACTCACGCACACTCACACCATCTCACACTCACACCATCTCACACTCGCACACTCGCACACTCACACCGTCTCACACTCACACCATCTCACACTCACACCATCTCACACTCACACCATCTCACACTCGCACCATCTCACACTCGCACACTCACACTCTCACACTCACACCATCTCACTCACACCATCTCACACTCACACCATCTCACACTCTCACACTCACGCACACTCACACCATCTCACACTCTCACACTCACGCACACTCACACTCACGCACACTCACACTCACGCACACTCACACCATCTCACACTCTCACACTCACGCACACTCACACTCACGCACACTCACACTCACACTCACGCACACTCACTCACACACACCCACACTCACGCACACTCACACCATCTCACACTCACACCATCTCACACTCTCACACTCATGCACACTCACACCATCTCACACTCACGCACACACACTCATGCACACTCACACCATCTCACACTCACACCATCTCACACTCACACACTCACACCATCTCACACTCTCACACTCATGCACACCATCTCACACTCACACCATCTCACACTCACAACATCTCACACTCACACGTTCACGCACACACACCATCTCACACGTTCACGCACACACCATCTCACGCTCACACACACGCACACTCACACCATCTCACACACACACACTCACACCACCTCACACACACACACACTAATGCACACTCACACCACCTCACACACATACACTAATGCACACTCACACCATCTCACACACACACACTCACGCACGCTCACACCATCTCGCGCACACACACTCACGCACACTCACACCATCTCACACTCACACCATCTCACACTCTCACACTCACGCACACTCACACCATCTCACACTCTCACACTCACGCACACTCACACCATCTCACACTCTCACACTCTCACACTCACGCACACTCACACCATCTCACACTCTCACACTCTCACACTCACGCACACTCACACCATCTCACACTCTCACACTCACGCACTCTCACACTCATGCACGCTCACACCATCTCACACTCACACCATTTCACACTCACACCATCTCACACTCACACCATCTCAAACTCACGCGCGCTCACACCATCTCACACACACACACTCACGCACACTCACACTCACGCACACTCACACCATCTCACACTCACACCATCTCACACTCACACCATCTCACACTCGCACACTCGCACACTCACACCGTCTCACACTCACACCATCTCACACTCACACCATCTCACACTCACACCATCTCACACTCGCACCATCTCACACTCGCACCATCTCACACTCTCACACTCACACTCTCACACTCACACCATCTCACTCACACCATCTCACACTCACACCATCTCACACTCTCACACTCACGCACACTCACACCATCTCACACTCTCACACTCACGCACACTCACACTCACGCACACTCACACTCACACACACTCACACTCACGCACACTCACACCATCTCACACTCTCACACTCACGCACACTCACACTCACGCACACTCACACTCACACACACTCACACTCACGCACACTCACACTCACGCACACTCACTCACACACACCCACACTCACGCACACTCACACCATCTCACACTCACACCATCTCACACTCTCACACTCATGCACACTCACACCATCTCACACTCACGCACACACACTCATGCACACTCACACCATCTCACACTCACACCATCTCACACTCACACACTCACACCATCTCACACTCTCACACTCATGCACACCATCTCACACTCACACCATCTCACACTCACAACATCTCACACACACACGTTCACGCACACACACCATCTCACACGTTCACGCACACACCATCTCACGCTCACACACACGCACACTCACACCATCTCACACACACACACTCATGCACACTCACACCACCTCACACACACACACACTAATGCACACTCACACCACCTCACACACATACACTAATGCACACTCACACCATCTCACACACACACACTCACGCACGCTCACACCATCTCGCGCACACACACTCACGCACACTCACACCATCTCACACTCACACCATCTCACACTCTCACACTCACGCACACTCACACCATCTCACACTCTCACACTCTCACACTCACGCACACTCACACCATCTCACACTCTCACACTCTCACACTCACGCACACTCACACCATCTCACACTCTCACACTCTCACACTCACGCACACTCACACCATCTCACACTCTCACACTCTCAGACTCACGCACACTCACACCATCTCACACTCTCACACTCACGCACTCTCACACTCACGCACGCTCACACCATCTCACACTCACACCATTTCACACTCACACCATCTCACACTCACACCATCTCAAACTCACGCGCGCTCACACCATCTCACACTCACACCATCTCACACTCTCACACTCACGCACACTCACACCATCTCACACACCATCTCACACTCACACCATTTCACACTCACACCATCTCACACTCTCACACTCACGCACACTCACACCATCTCACACTCTCACACTCACACACACTCACACTCACGCACACTCACACCATCTCACACTCACACCATCTCACACTCATACCATCTCACACTCACACATTCACACACACTCACACCATCTCACACTCTCACACTCACGCACACCATCTCACACTCACACCATCTCACACCATCTCACACTCACACCATCTCACACTCACACGTTCACGCACACACACCATCTCACACTCACACGCTCACGCACACTCACACCATCTCACACACACACACTCATGCACACTCACACCACCTCACACACACACACTAATGCACACTCACACCATCTCACACACACACACTCACGCACACTCACACCATCTCGCACACACACACTCACGCACACTCACACCATCTCACACTCACACCATCTCACACTCTCACACTCACGCACACTCACACCATCTCACACTCACACGTTCACGCACACACACCATCTCACACTCACACGTTCACGAACACACACCATCTCACACTCACATGCTCATGCACACTCACACCATCTCACACACACACACTCATGCACACTCACACCATCTCACACTCACATTCTCATGCTCACACACACTCATACCATCTCACACTCACACGTTCACGCACACTCACACCATCTCACACTCTCACGCTCACACACATGCACACCATCTCACACTCACACCCTCACGCACACTCACACTCTCACGCTCACACCATCTCACACTCACACTCTCACGCTCACACCATCTCACACTCACACTCTCACGCTCACGCACACTCATACCATCTCACACTCACACTCACGCACACTCACACCATCTCACACTCACACGTTCACACACACTCACACCATCTCACACTCACATGCTCACGCACACTCACACTCTCATGTTCACACCATCTCACACTCACGTTCACGCACACTCACACCATCTGACACTCTCACGCTCACACACACACACCATCTCACACACAAACTCTCACGCTCACACACACTCACACCATCTCACACTCACACCCTCACGCACACTCACACACACACTCACGCTCACGCCATCTCACACTCACACTCTCATGCTCACGCACTCGCACACCATCTCACGCTCACGCACACTCACACCATCTCACACTCACATGTTCACACACACTCACACCATCTCACACTCACATGCTCACGCACACTCACACTCTCACGTTCACACCATCTCACACTCACACTCACGTTCACGCACACTCACACCATCTGACACTCTCACGCTCACACACACTGACACCATCTAACACTCACACGCTCACACACACACACCATCTCACACACAAACTCACACGCTCACACACACTCACACCCAAACTCACACGCTCACACACACTCACACCATCTCACACTCACATGCTCACGCACACTCACACTCACACTCACGCTCACGCCATCTCACACTCACACTCTCATGCTCACGCACTCTCACACCATCTCACGCTCACATACACTCACATCTCACACTCACATGCTCACGCACACTCACACCATCTCACACAAATGCTCACACACACTCACACCACCTCACACTCACACCATCTCACACACACACCATCTCAGACACAAACTCTCATGCTCACGCACACTCATGCACACTCACACTCTCACGCTCAAACCACCTCACACTCACACTCTCACGCTCATGCACACTCACACTATCTCACACTCACACAAACAGCATCTCTCACACACACTCATACGCACACTCACACGCACTTACACTCTCTCACTCACGCACACTCATGTCATCTCACACTATCTCACACTCACACTCTCATGCTCAGGCACACTCACACTATCTCACACACAAACTCTCATGCTCACGCACACTCACACCATCTCACACACACACTCTCATGCACACTCATACTATCTCACACTCACACTCGCACGATAACACACACTCACACCATGTAAAACTCACAAGTTCACGCACAATCTCACACACTCACACTCTCACGATCAAGTACACTCACACCATCTAACACTCACATGCTCACGCACAATCTCACACACTCACACTCTCACGCTTACGCACACACACCATCTCACAACCATGCACAATCACACTATCTCACACACACACTCTTACGCAAACTCACACGCACTCAAACTCACACTGTCACGCTCACGCCCACTCATATCATCTCACACTATCTCACACACGCACTCTCACACACAACCTCATCTACACACACTCTCACACACACACTCATCTACACACACTCTCACACACACCCTCATCAACACACACTCTCACACAAACCCTCATCTACACACACTCTCACACACACCCTCATCTGCACACACTCTCACACACAGCCTCATCTACATACAACCTCATCTACATACAACCTCATCTACAAACACCCTCATCTACACACACTCTCACACACACCTTCATCTACACACACTCATCTACACACACCCTCATCTACATACAACCTCATCTACAAACACCCTCATCTACACACACTCTCACACACACCCTCATCTACACACACTCTCACACACACCCTCATCCGCACAAACTCTCACACACACTCTCATCTACACACACACTCACACACACCCTCACCTACACACAATCTCACACTCACCCTCATCTAAACACACTCTCACACACACCCTCATCTACACACACTCTCACACACACCCTCATCTACACACACTCTCACACACACCCTCATCTACACACACTCTCACACACACCATCATATACACACACTCTCACACACACCCTCATCTACACACACTCTCACACACACCCTCATCTACACACACTCTCACACACACCCTCATCTACACACATTCATCTACACACAACCTCATCTACATACAACCTCATCTACATACAACCTCATCTACAAACACCCTCATCTACACACACTCTCACACACACCCTCATCCACACACACACTCACACACATCCTCATACGCGCACACTCTCACACACACCCTCATCTACACACACTCTCACACACACCCTCATCCGCACAAACTCTCACACACACCCTCATCTACACACACACTCACACAAACTCTCATCTACACACACTCTCACACACACCCTCATCTACACACACTCTCACACACACCCTCATCTACACACACTCTCACACACACCCTCAACTACACACACTCTCACACACACCCTCATCTACACACTCTCTCACACACACCCTCATCCACACACACTCCCACACACACCCTCATCTACACACACTCTCACACACACCCTCATCTAAACACACTCTCACACACACCCTCATCTACACACACTCTCACACACACGATTATCTGCACACACTCTCACACACATACAAATCTGCACACACTGTCACAAACACCCACATCCTCACACACCCTCATCCACACACCATCATCTACAGACACCCTCATCTACACACAACCTCATCTACAAACACCCTCATCTACACACACACTCACACAAAGTCTTATCCGCACACACTCTCACACACACCCTCATCCGCACACACACTCATCTACACAGACCCTCATCTACATACAACCTCATCTACAAAGACGCTCATATACAAACACCCTCATCTACACACACCCTCACACATAATCTCATCCGCACACACTCTCACACACACACTCATCTACACACACTCTCACACACACCCTCATCCACACACACTCTCACACACACAGTCTCATCTACACACACTCTCACACACACCCTCATCTACACACACTCTCACACACACCCTCATCTACACACACTCTCACACACACCCTCATCTACACAAACTCTCACACACACCCTCATCTACACATTCTCCAACACACACCCTCATCTACAGACACTCTCACACACACCCTCATCCACACACACTCTCACACACACAGTCTTATCTACACACACTCTCACACACACCCTCATCTACACACACTCTCACATACACTCTCATCTGCACACACACCCTCATCTACACACACTCTCACAGACACTCTCATCTGCACACACACCCTCATCTACACACAAACTCATCTACATACAACTTCATCTACAAACACGCTCATCTAAACACACTCTCACAAACCCTCATCTACACATACTCTCACACACCCTCATCTATACACACACTCATCTACACACACCCTCATCTACATACAACCTCATCTACATACAACCTCATCTACAAACACCCTCATCTACACACACTCTCACACACACCATCATATACACACACTCTCACACACACCCTCATCTACACACACTCTCACACACACCCTCATCTACACACACTCTCACACACACCCTCATCTATACACACACTCATCTACACACACCCTCATCTACATACAAGCTCATCTACATACAACCTCATCTACAAACACCCTCATCTACACACACTCTCACACACACCCTCATCCACACACACACTCACACACATCCTCATACGCGCACACTCTCACACACACCCTCATCTACACACACTCTCACACACACCCTCATCTACACACACTCTCACACACACCCTCATCTAAACACACTCTCACACACACCCTCATCTACACACACTCTCACACACACCCTCATCTACACACACTCTCACACACACCATCATATACACACACTCTCACACACACCCTCATCTACACACACTCTCACACACACCTCATCTACACACACTCTCACACACACCCTCATCTACACACACTCTCACACACACCCTCATCTACACACACTCTCGCACTCACCCTCATCCACACACACTCTCACACACACCCTCATCCACACACCCTCATCTACACACACTCTCACACTCACCCTCATCTACACACACTCTCACACACACCCTCATCTACACACACTCTCACACACACGATTATCTGCACATACTCTCACACACGTACAAATCTGCACACACTGTCACAAACACCCACATCCGCACAAACCCTCATCCACACACCATCATCTACACACACACTCATCTACACACAACCTCATCTACAAACACCCTCATCTACATACACACTCACACAAAGCCTTATCCGCACACACTCTCACACACACCCTCATCCACACACACACTCATCTACACAGACCCTCATCTACATACAACCTCATCTACAAAGACGCTCATATACAAACACCCTCATCTACACACACCCTCACACATACCCTCATCCGCACACACTCTCACACACACACTCATCTACACACACTCTCACACACACCCTCATCCACACACACTCTCTCACACACAGTCTCATCTACACACACTCTCACACACACCCTCATCTACACACACACTCACACACACCCTCATCTACACACACTCTCACACACACCCTCATCAACACACACTCTCACACACACCCTCATCTACACACACTCTCACACACACCCTCATCTACACACACTCATCTACACACTCTCACACACACCCTCATCCAAACACACTCTCACACACACAGTCTCATCTACACACACTCTCACACACACCCTCATCTACACACACTCTCACACACACCCTCATCTACACACACTCTCACACACACTCTCATCTGCACACACACCCTCATCTACACACAAACTCATCTACATACATCATCTACAAACACGCTCATCTAAACACACCCTCACAAACCCTCATCTACACATACTCTCACACACCCTCATCTATACACACACTCATCTACACACACCCTCATCTACTTACAAACTCATCTACAAACACCCTCATATACAAACACCCTCATCTACACACACTCTCAGACAGACCCTAATCCGCACACACACTCACATACATCCTCATACGCGCACACTCTCACACACACCCTCATCTACACAAACTCTCACACACACCCTCATCTACACACACTCTCACACACACCCTCATCTACACACACTCTCACGCATGCTCTCACACACACTCTCACGCACACCCTCATCTATACACAAACTCACAAGCATCCTCATCTACACACAATTTCACACACACACTCATCTGCACACACTCTCACACACACCCTCATCTACACACACTCTCACACACACCATCATATACACACACTCTCACACACACCCTCATCTACACACACTCTCACACACACCCTCATCTACACACACTCTCACACACACCCTCATCTACACACACTCTCACACACACCTTCATCTACACACACTCTCACACACACCCTCATCTACACATACTCTCACACAAACCCTCATCAACACATTCTCTCACACACACTCATCTACACACACTCTCACACACATCCTCATCCACACACACTCTCACACACACAGTCTCATCTACACACACTCTCACACACACCCTCATCTACACACATTCTCACACACACCCTCATCTACACACACTCTCACACACACTCTCATCTGCACACACACCCTCATCTACACACACTCTCACAGACACTCTCATCTGCACACACACCCTCATCTACACACAAACTCATCCACATTAAACATCATCTACAAACACGCTCATCTAAACACACTCTCACAAACCCTCATCTACACATACTCTCACACACCCTCATCTATACACACCCTCATCTATACACACACCCTCATCTACATACAAACTCATCTACAAACACCCTCATATACAAACACCCTCATCTACACACACTCTCACACAGACCCTCATCCGCACACACACTCACATACATCCTCATACGCGCACACTCTCACAAACACCCTCATCTACACAAACTCTCACACACACCCTCATCTACACACACTCTCACACACACCCTCATCTACACACACTCTCACACACACCCTCAAATACACACACTCTCACGCATGCTCTCACACACACTCTCACGCACACCCTCATCTATACACAAACTCACAAGCATCCTCATCTACACACAATTTCACACACACACTCATCTGCACACAATCTCACACACACCCTCATCAACACACACTCTCACACACACCATCATATACACACACTCTCACACACACCCTCATCTACACACACTCTCACACACACCTTAATCTACACACACTCTCACACACACCCTCATCTATACACACACTCATCTACACACACCATCATCTACATACAACCTCATCTACATACAACCTCATCTACATACAACCTCATCTACAAACACCCTCATCTACACACACTCTCACACACACCCTCATCCACACACACACTCACACACATCCTCATACGCGCACACTCTCACACACACCCTCATCTACACACACTCTCACACACACCCTCATCCGCACAAACTCTCACACACACCCTCATCTACACACACACTCACACACACTCTCATCTACACCCTCATCTACACACACTCTCACACACACCCTCATCTACACACACTCTCACACACACCCTCAACTACACACACTCTCACACACACCCTCATCTACACACACTCTCACACACACCTCATCTACACACACTCTCACACACACCCTCATCTACACACACTCTCACACACACCCTCATCTACACACACTCTCGCACTCACCCTCATCCACACACACTCTCACACACACCCTCATCCACACACACTCCCACACACACCCTCATCTACACACACTCTCACACTCACATTCATCTACACGCACTCTCACACACACCCTCATCTACACACACTCTCACACACACGATTATCTGCACACACTCTCACACACATACAAATCTGCACACACTGTCACAAACACCCACATCCGCACAAACCCTCATCCACACACCATCATCTACACACACACTCATCAACACACAACCTCATCTACAAACACCCTCATCTACACACACACTCACACAAAGCCTTATCCGCACACACTCTCACACACACCCTCATCCACACACACACTCCTCTACACAGACCCTCATCTACATACAACCTCATCTACAAAGACGCTCATATACAAACACCCTCATCTAAACACAACCTCACACATACCCTCATCCGCACACACTCTCACACAAACCCTCATCTACACACACTCATCCACACACACTCTCTCACACACAGTCTCATCTACACACACTCTCACACACACCCTCATCTACACACACTCTCACACACACCCTCATCTACACACACTCTCACACACACACTCATCTACACACACTCTCACACACACCCTCATCCACACACACTCTCACACACACAGTCTCATCTACACACACTCTCACACACACCCTCATCTACACACACTCTCACACACACCCTCATCTACACACACTCTCACACACACTCTCATCTGCACACACACCCTCATCTACACACACTCTCACAGACACTCTCATCTGCACACACATCCTCATCTACACACAAACTCATCTACATACAACATCATCTACAAACACGCTCATCTAAACACACTCTCACAAACCCTCATCTACACATACTCTCACACACCCTCATCTATACACACACTCATCTACACACACCCTAATCTACATACAAACTCATCTACAAACACCCTCATATACAAACACCCTCATCTACACACACTCTCACACACACCCTCATCCGCACACACACTCACATAAATCCTCATACGCGCACACTCTCACACACACCCTCATCTACACAAACTCTCACACACACCCTCATCTACACACACTCTCACACACACCCTCATCTACACACACTCTCACGCATGCTCTTTCACACACCCTCACGCACACCCTCATCTATACACAAACTCACAAGCATCCTCATCTACACACAATTTCACACACACACTCATCTGCACACACTCTCACACACACCCTCATCTACACACACTTTCACACACACCCTCATCTACACACACTCTCACACACACCCTCATCTACACACACTCTCACACACACCCTCATCTACACACACTCTCACACACACCCTCATCTACACACACTCTCACACACACCCTCATCTACACATTCTCTCACACACACCCTCATCTACACACACTCTCACACACACCCTCATCCACACACACTCTCACACACACAGTCTCATCTACACACACTCTCACGCATGCTCTCACACATACTCTCACGCACACCCTCATCTATACACAAACTCACAAGCATCCTCATCTACACACAATTTCACACACACACTCATCTGCACACACTCTCACACACACCCTCATCTACACACACTCTCACACACACCATCATATACACACACTCTCACACACACCCTCATCTACACATTCTCTCACACACACCCTCATCTACACACACTCTCACACACACACTCATCTACACACACTCTCACTCACATCCTCATCCACACACACTCTCACACATACAGTGTCATCTACACACACTCTCACACACACCCTCATCTACACACACTCTCACACACACTCTCATCTGCACACACACCCTCATCTACACACACTCTCACAGACACTCTCATCTGCACACACACCCTCATCTACACACAAACTCATCTACATACAACATCATCTACAAACACGCTCATCTAAACACACTCTCACAAACCCTCATCTACACATACTCTCACACACCCTCATCTATACACACACTCATCTACACACACCCTCATCTACATACAAACTCATCTACAAACACTCTCACACAGACCCTCATCCGCACACACACTCACATACATCCTCATACGCGCACACTTCACACACACCCTCATCTACACAAACTCTCACACACACCCTCATCTACACACACTCTCACACACACCCTCATCTACACACACTCTCACGCATGCTCTCACACACACTCTCACGCACACCCTCATCTATACACAAACTCACAAGCATCCTCATCAACACACAATTTCACACACACACTCATCTGCACACACTCTCACACACACCCTCATCTACACACACTCTCACACACACCATCATATACACACACTCTCACTCACACCCTCATCTACACACACTCTCACACACACCCTCATCTACACACACTCGCACACACACCCTCATCTATACACACACTCATCTACACACACCCTCATCTACATACAACCTCACCTGCATACAACCTCATCTACAAACACCCTCATCTACACACACTCTCACACACACCCTCATCCACACACACACTCACACACATCCTCATACGCGCACACTCTCACACACACCCTCATCTACACACACTCTCACACACACCCTCATCCGCACAAACTCTCACACACACCCTCATCTACACACACACTCACACACACTCTCATCTACACACACTCTCGCACACACCCTCATCTACACACACTCTCACACACACCCTCAACTACACACACTCTCACACACACCCTCATCTACACACACTCTCACACACACCTCATCTACATACACTCTCACACACACCCTCATCTACACACACTCTCACACACACCCTCATCCACACACACTCTCGCACTCACCCTCATCTACACACACTCTCACACTCACCCTCATCTACACACACTCTCACACACACCCTCATCTACACACACTCTCACACACACGATTATCTGCACACACTCTCACACACATACAAATCTGCACACACTGTCACAAACACCCACATCCGCACAAACCCTCATCCACACACCATCATCTACACACACCCTCATCTACACACAACCTCATCTACAAACACCCTCATCTACACACACACTCATCTACACAGACCCTCATCTACAAACACCCTCATCTAGACACACGCTCATATACAAACACCCTCATCTACACACACCCTCACACATACCCTCATCCGCACACACTCTCACACACACACACATCTACACACACTCTCACACACACCCTCATCCACACACACTCTCACACACACCCTCATCTACACACACTCTCACACACACCCTCATCTACACACACTCTCACACACACCCTCATCTACACACACTCTCACACACACCCTCATCTACACACACTCTCACACAAACCCTCATCTACACACACTCATCCACACACACCCTCTCACACACAGTCTCATCTACACACACTCTCACACACACCCTCATCTACACACACTCTCACACACACCCTCATCTACACACACTCTCACACACACCCTCATCTACACACACTCTCACACACACCCTCATCTACACACACTCTCACACACACCCTCATCTACACACACTCTCACACACACCCTCATCTACACATTCTCTCACACACACCCTCATCTACACACACTCTCACACACACCCTCATCTACACACACTCTCACACACACCCTCATCTACACACACTCTCACACACACCCTCATCTACACACACTCTCACACACACCCTCATCTACACACACTCTCACAAACACCCTCATCTACACACACTCTCACACACACACTCATCTACACACACTCTCACACACACCCTCATCCACACACACTCTCACACACACAGTCTCATCTACACACACTCTCACACACACCCTCATCTACACACACTCTCACACACACCCTCATCTACACACACTCTCACACACACTCTCATCTGCACACACACCCTCATCTACACACACTCTCACAGACACTCTCATCTGCACACACATCCTCATCTACACACAAACTCATCTACATACAACATCATCTACAAACACGCTCATCTAAACACACTCTCACAAACCCTCATCTACACATACTCTCACACACCCTCATCTATACACACACTCATCTACACACACCCTCATCTACATACAAACTCATCTACAAACACCCTCATATACAAACACCCTCATCTACACACACTCTCACACACACCCTCATCCGCACACACACTCACATAAATCCTCATACGCGCACACTCTCACACACACCCTCATCTACACAAACTCTCACACACACCCTCATCTACACACACTCTCACACACACCCTCATCTACACACACTCTCACGCATGCTCTCTCACACACCCTCACGCACACCCTCATCTATACACAAACTCACAAGCATCCTCATCTACACACAATTTCACACACACACTCATCTGCACACACTCTCACACACACCCTCATCGACACACACTCTCACACACACCCTCATCTACACACACTCTCACACACACCCTCATCTACACACACTCTCACACACACCCTCATCTACACACACTCTCACACACACCCTCATCTACACACACTCTCACACACACCCTCATCTACACATTCTCTCACACACACCCTCATCTACACACACTCTCACACACACCCTCATCCACACACACTCTCACACACACAGTCTCATCTACACACACTCTCACGCATGCTCTCACACATACTCTCACGCACACCCTCATCTATACACAAACTCACAAGCATCCTCATCTACACACAATTTCACACACACACTCATCTGCACACACTCTCACACACACCCTCATCTACACACACTATCACACACACCATCATATACACACACTCTCACACACACCCTCATCTACACATTCTCTCACACACACCCTCATCTACACACACTCTCACACACACACTCATCTACACACACTCTCACTCACATCCTCATCCACACACACTCTCACACACACAGTGTCATCTACACACACTCTCACACACACCCTCATCTACACACACTCTCACACACACTCTCATCTGCACACACACCCTCATCTACACACACTCTCACAGACACTCTCATCTGCACACACACCCTCATCTACACACAAACTCATCTACATACAACATCATCTACAAACACGCTCATCTAAACACACTCTCACAAACCCTCATCTACACATACTCTCACACACCCTCATCTATACACACACTCATCTACACACACCCTCATCTACATACAAACTCATCAACAAACACTCTCATATACAAACACCCTCATCTACACACACTCTCACACAGACCCTCATCCGCACACACACTCACATACATCCTCATACGCGCACACTTCACACACACCCTCATCTACACAAACTCTCACACACACCCTCATCTACACACACTCTCACACACACCCTCATCTACACACACTCTCACGCATGCTCTCACACACACTCTCACGCACACCCTCATCTACACACAAACTCACAAGCATCCTCATCAACACACAATTTCACACACACACTCATCTGCACACACTCTCACACACACCCTCATCTACACACACTCTCACACACACCATCATATACACACACTCTCACTCACACCCTCATCTACACACACTCTCACACACACCCTCATCTACACACACTCGCACACACACCCTCATCTATACACACACTCATCTACACACACCCTCATCTACATACAACCTCACCTACATACAACCTCATCTACAAACACCCTCATCTACACACACTCTCACACACACCCTCATCCACACACACACTCACACACATCCTCATACGCGCACACTCTCACACACACCCTCATCTACACACACTCTCACACACACCCTCATCCGCACAAACTCTCACACACACCCTCATCTACACACACACTCACACACACTCTCATCTACACACACTCTCGCACACACCCTCATCTACACACACTCTCACACACACCCTCAACTACACACACTCTCACACACACCCTCATCTACACACACTCTCACACACACCTCATCTACACACACTCTCACACACACCCTCATCTACACACACTCTCACACACACCCTCATCTACACACACTCTCGCACTCACCCTCATCTACACACACTCTCACACTCACCCTCATCTACACACACTCTCACACACACCCTCATCTACACACACTCTCACACACACGATTATCTGCACACACTCTCACACACATACAAATCTGCACACACTGTCACAAACACCCACATCCGCACAAACCCTCATCCACACACCATCATCTACACACACCCTCATCTACACACAACCTCATCTACAAACACCCTCATCTACACACACACTCATCTACACAGACCCTCATCTACATACAACCTCATCTACAAAGACGCTCATATACAAACACCCTCATCTACACACACCCTCACACATACCCTCATCCGCACACACTCTCACACACACACTCATCTACACACACTCTCACACACACCCTCATCCACACACACTCTCACACACACCCTCATCTACACACACTCTCACACACACCCTCATCTACACACACTCTCACACACACCCTCATCTACACACACTCTCACACACACCCTCATCTACACACACTCTCACACACACCCTCATCTACACACACTCTCACACACACCCTCATCTACACACACTCTCACACACACCCTCATCTACACATTCTCTCACACACACCCTCATCTACACACACTCTCACACACACACTCATCTACACACAGTCTCACACACACCCTCATCCACACACACTCTCACACACACAGTCTCATCTACACACACTCTCACACACACCCTCATCTACACACACTCTCACACACACCCTCATCTACACACACTCTCACACACACTCTCATCTACACACACTCTCACACACACTCTCATCTGCACACACACCCTCATCTACACACAAACTCATCTACATAAAGCATCATCTACAAACACGCTCATCTAAACACACTCTCACAAACCATCATCTACACATACTCTCACACACCCTCATCTATACACACACTCATCTACACACACCCTCATCTACATACAAACTCATCTACAAACACCCTCATATACAAACACCCTCATCTACACACACTCTCACACAGACCCTCATCCGCACACACACTCACATACATCCTCATACGCGCACACTATCACACACACCCTCATCTACACAAAATCTCACACACACCCTCATCTACACACACTCTCACACACACCCTCATCTACACACACTCTCACACACACACTCATCTACACACACTCTCACGCATGCTCACACACACACTCTCACGCACACCCTCATCTATACACAAACTCACAAGCATCCTCATCTACACACAATTTCACAAACACACTCATCTACACACACTCTCACACCCACCACCATCTACACACACTCTCACACACACCCTCATCTACACACAGTCTCACACACACCCTCATCTACGCAATCTCTCAGACACAACCTCATCTAATCACAATCTCACACACACCCTCATCTACACACACTCTCACACTCACTCTCACACACACTCTCACACACACTCATCTACACAAACTTTCACACACACCCTCATCTGCACACAGTCTCACACACACCCTCATCTGCACACACTCTCACACACACCCTCATCTACACACACTCTCACACACACCATCATATACACACACACTCACACACACAGGCTCATCTACACATACTCTCACACACACACTTATGTACACACACTCTCACACACACTCTCACACACACACATCTACACACACTCTCACACACACCCTCATCTACACACACTGTCACACACACCCTCATCTACACACACTCTCACACACACCCTCATCTACACACACACACACACGCGCTCATCTACACACACTCTCACACCCTCTCTTACACATGCCCTCTTTCAAACACTCTCATACACACTCTGATCCTCAAACACCGTCTTCAAAACACACCCTCATAAACATTCACACACACACCCTCACCCACACTCTCACACACACCCTCATCTACACACACACTCACACACACCCTCATCTACACACACTCTCACACTCACCCTCATCTAAACACACTCTCACACACACCATCATCTACACACACTCTCACACACACGATTATCTGCACACACTCTCACACACATACAAATCTGCACACACTGTCACAAACACCCACATCCGCACACACCCTCATCCACACACCATCATCTACACACACCCTCATCTACACACAACCTCTTCTACAAACACCCTCATCTACACACACACTCACACAAAGCCTTATCCGCACAGACTCTCACACACACCCTCATCCACACACACACTCATCTACACAGACCCTCATCTACATACAACCTTATCTACAGACGCTCATATACAAACACCCTCATCTACACACACCCTCACACATACCCTCATCCGCACACACTCTCACACAAACACTCATCTACACACACTCTCACACACACCCTCATCCACACACACTCTCACACACATATTCTCATCTACACACACTCTCACACACACCCTCATCTACACACACTCTCACACACACCCTCATCTACACACACTCTCACACACACCATCATCTACACATTCTCACACAGACACCCTCATTTACACACACTCTCACACACACCCTCATCTACACACACTCTCACACACACCCTCATCTACACACACTCTCACACACACCCTCATCTACACATTCTCACACAGACACCCTCATTTACACACACTCTCACACACACACTCATCTACACACACTCTCACACACACCCTCATCCACACACACTCTCACACACACAGTCTCATCTACACACACTCTCACACACACCCTCATCTACACACACTCTCACAGACACTCTCATCTGCACACACACCCTCATCTACACACAAATTCATCTACATACAACATCATCTACAAACACGCTCATCTAAACACACTCTCACAAACCCTCATCTACACATACTCTCACACACCCTCATCTATACACACACTCATCTACACACACCCTCATCTACATACAAACTCATCTACAAACACCCTCATATACAAACACCCTCATCTACACACACTCTCACACAGACCCTCATCCGCACACACACTCACATACAGCCTCCTACGCGCACACTCTCACACACACCCTCATCTACACACACTCTCACACACACCCTCATCTACACACACTCTCACACACACCCTCATCTACACACACTCTCACACACACCCTCATCTACACACACTCTCACACACACCCTCATCTACACACACTCTCACACACACCCTCATCTACACACACTCTCACGCATGCTCTCACACACACTCTCACGCACACCCTCATCTATACACAAACTCACAAGCATCCTCATCTACACACAATTTCACACACACACTCATCTGCACACACTCTCACACACACCCTCATCAACACACACTCTCACACACACCATCATCTACACACACTCTCACACACACCCTCATCTACACACACTCTCACACACACCCTCATCTACACACACTCTCACACACACCCTCATCTATACACACACTCATCTACACACACCCTCATCTACATACAACCTCATCTACATACAACCTCATCTACAAACACTCTCATCTACACACACTCTCACACAAACCCTCATCCACACACACCCTCATCCACACACACACTCACACACATCCTCATACGCGCACACTCTCACACACACACTCATCTACACACACTCTCACACACACCCTCATCTACACACACTCTCACACACACCCTCATCTACACACACTCTCACACACACCCTCATCTACACACACTCTCACACACACCCTCATCTACACACATTCTCACACACAGCGTCATCTACACAAACTCTCACACACACCCTCATCTACACACACTCTCACACACACCCTCATCTACACACACTCTCACACACACCCTCATCTACACACACATTCACACACACCCTCATCTACACACACTCTCACACACACCCTCATCTACACACACTCTCACACACACCATCATATACACACACTCTCACACACACCCTCATCTACACACACTCACACACACATCCTCAACTACACACACTCTCACACACACCCTCATCTACACACACTCTCACACACACCTCATCTACACACACTCTCACACACACCCTCATCTACACACACTCTCACACACACCCTCATCTACACACACTCTCGCACTCACCCTCATCCACACACACTCTCACACACACCCTCATCCACACACACTCCCACACACACCCTCATCTACACACACTCTCACACACACGATTATCTGCACACACTCTCACACACATACAAATCTGCACACACTGTCACAAACACCCACATCCGCACAAACCCTCATCCACACACCATCATCTACACACACACTCATCTACACACAACCTCATCTACAAACACACTCATCTACACACACCCTCACACATACCCTCATCCGCACACACTCTCACACACACACTCATCTACACACACTCTCACACACACCCTCATCCACACACACTCTCTCACACACAGTCTCATCTACACACACTCACACACACACCCTCATCTACACACACTCTCACACACACCCTCATCTACACACACTCTCACACACACCCTCATCTACACACACTCTCACACACACCCACATCTACACATTCTCTCACACACACCCTCATTTACACACACTCTCACACACACACTCATCTACACACACTCTCACACACACCCTCATCCACACACACTCTCACACACACAGTCTCATCTACACACACTCTCACACACACCCTCATCTACACACACTCTCACAGACACTCTCATCTGCACACACACCCTCATCTACACACAAACTCATCTACATACAACATCATCTACAAACACGCTCATCTAAACACACTCTCACAAACCCTCATCTACACAGACTCTCACACACCCTCATCGATACACACACTCATCTACACACACCCTCATCTACATACAAACTCATCTACAAACACCCTCATATACAAACACCCTCATCTACACACACTCTCACACAGACCCTCATCCGCACACACACTCACATACATCCTCATACGCGCACACTCTCACACACACCCTCATCTACACAAACTCTCACACACACCCTCATCTACACACACTCTCACACACACCCTCATCTACACACACTCTCACACACACCCTCATCTACACACACTCACGCATGCTCTCACACACATTCTCATGCACACCCTCATCTATACACAAACTCACAAGCATCCTCATCTACACACAATTTCACACACACACTCATCTGCACACACTCTCACACACACCCTCATCTACACACACTCTCACACACACCATCATATACACACACTCTCACACACACCCTCATCTACACACACTCTGACACACACCCTCATCTACACACACTCTCACACACACCCTCATCTATACACACATTCATCTACACACACGCTCATCTACACACAACCTCATCTACATACAACCTCATCTACAAACACCCTCATCTACAAACACCCTCATCTACACACACTCTCACACACACCCTCATCCACACACACACTCACACACACAGTCTCATCTACACACACTCTCACACACACCCTCATCTACACACACTCTCACACACACCCTCATCTACAAACACTCTCACACACACTCTCATCTACACACACTCTCACACACACTCTCATCTGCACACACACCCTCATCTACACACAAACTCATCTACATAAAACATCATCTACAAACACGCTCATCTAAACACACTCTCACAAACCCTCATCTACACATACTCTCACACACCCTCATCTATACACACACTCATCTACACACACCCTCATCTACATACAAACTCATCTACAAACACCCTCATATACAAACACCCTCATCTACACACACACTCAGACAGACCCTCATCCGCCCACACACTCACATACAACCTCATACGCGCACACTCTCACACACACCCTCATCTACACAAAATCTCACACACACCCTCATCTACACACACTCTCACACACACCCTCATCAACACACTCTCTCACACACACCCTCATCTACACACACTCTCACGCATGCTCACACACACACTCTCACGCACACCCTCATCTATACACAAACTCACAAGCATCCTCATCTACACACAATTTCACAAACACACTCATCTACACACACTCTCACACCCACCACCATCTACACACACTCTCACACACACCCTCATCTACACACAGTCTCACACACACCCTCATCTACGCAATCTCTCAGACACAACCTCATCTAATCACAATCTCACACACACCCTCATCTACACACACTCTCACACTCACTCTCACACACACTCTCACACACACTCATCTACACACACTTTCACACACACCCTCATCTGCACACAGTCTCACACACACCCTCATCTGCACACACTCTCACACACACCCTCATCTACACACACTGTCACACACACCCTCATCTACACACACTCTCACACACACCCTCATCTACACACACACACACACGCGCTCATCTACACACACTCTCACACCCTCTCTTACACATGCCCTCTTTCAAACACTCTCATACACACTCTGATCCTCAAACACCGTCTTCAAAACACACCCTCATAAACATTCACACACACACCCTGACCCACACTCTCACACACACCCTCATCTACACACACACTCACACACACCCTCATCTACACACACTCTCACACTCACCCTCATCTAAACACACTCTCACACACACCCTCATCTACACACACTCTCACACACGCGATTATCTGCACACACTCTCACACACATACAAATCTGCACACACTGTCACAAACACCCACATCCGCACACACCCTCATCCACACACCATCATCTACACACACCCTCATCTACACAACAACCTCATCTACACACAACCTCATCTACAAACACCCTCATCTACACACACACTCACACAAAGCCTTATCCGCACAGACTCTCACACACACCCTCATCCACACACACACTCATCTACACAGACCCTCATCTACATACAACCTTATCTACAGACGCTCATATACAAACACCCTCATCTACACACACCCTCACACATACCCTCATCCGCACACACTCTCACACACACACTCATCTACACACACTCTCACACACACCCTCATCCACACACACTCTCACACACACATTCTCATCTACACACACTCTCACACACACCCTCATCTACACACACTCTCACACACACCCTCATCTACACACACTCTCACACACACCATCATCTACACATTCTCACACAGACACCCTCATTTACACACACTCTCACACACACCCTCATCTACACACACTCTCACACACACCCTCATCTACACACACACTCACACACACCCTCATCTACACATTCTCACACAGACACCCTCATTTACACACACTCTCACACACACACTCATCTACACACACTCTCACACACACCCTCATCCACACACACTCTCACACACACAGTCTCATCTACACACACTCTCACACACACCCTCATCTACAAACACTCTCACAGACACTCTCATCTGCACACACACCCTCATCTACACACAAACTCATCTACATACAACATCATCTACAAACACGCTCATCAAAACACACTCTCACAAACCCTCATCTACACATACTCTCACACACCCTCATCTATACACACACTCATCTACACACACCCTCATCTACATACAAACTCATCTACAAACACCCTCATATACAAACACCCTCATCTACACACACTCTCACACAGACCCTCATCCGCACACACACTCACATACATCCTCATACGCGCACACTCTCACACACACCCTCATCTACACAAACTCTCACACACACCCTCATCTACACACACTCTCACACACACCCTCATCTACACACACTCTCACACACACCCTCATCTACACACACTCTCACACACACCCTCATCTACACACACTCTCACGCATGCTCTCACACACACTCTCACGCACACCCTCATCTATACACAAACTCACAAGCATCCTCATCTACACACAATTTCACACACACACTCATCTGCACACACTCTCACACACACCCTCATCTACACACACTCTCACACACACCATCATCTACACACACTCTCACACACATCCTCATCTACACACACTCTCACACACACCCTCATCTATACACACACTCATCTACACACACCCTCATCTACATACAACCTCATCTACATACAACCTCATCTACAAACACCATCATCTACACTCACTCTCACACACACCCTCATCCACACACACCCTCATCCACACACACACTCACACACATCCTCATACGCGCACACTCTCACACACACCCTCATCTACACACACTCTCACACACACCCTCATCTACACACACTCTCACACACACCCTCATCTACACACACTCTCACACACACCCTCATCTACACACACTCTCACACACACCCTCATCTACACACACTCTCACACACAGCGTCATCTACACACACTCTCACACACACCCTCATCTACACACACTCTCACACACACCCTCATCTACACACACTCTCACACACACCATCATATACACACACTCTCACACACACCCTCATCTACACACACTCACACACACATCCTCAACTACACACACTCTCACACACACCCTCATCTACACACACTCTCACACACACCATCATATACACACACTCTCACACACATCCTCAACTACACACACTCTCACACACACCCTCATCTACACACACTCTCACACACACCTCATCTACACACACTCTCACACACACCCTCATCTACACACACTCTCACACACACCCTCATCTACACACACTCTCGCACTCACCCTCATCCACACACACTCTCACACACACCCTCATCCACACACACTCCCACACACACCCTCATCTACACACACTCTCACACTCACCCTCATCTACACACACCCTCACACACACCCTCATCTACACACACTCTCACACACACGATTATCTGCACACACTCTCACACACATACAAATCTGCACACACTGTCACAAACACCCACATCCGCACAAACCCTCATCCACACACCATCATCTACACACACACTCATCTACACACAACCTCATCTACAAACAAACTCATCTACACACACCCTCACACATACCCTCATCCGCACACACTCTCACACACACCCTCATCTACACACACTCTCACACACACCCTCATCTACACACACTCTCGCACTCACCCTCATCCACACACACTCTCACACACACCCTCATCCACACACACTCCCACACACACCCTCATCTACACACACTCTCACACTCACCCTCATCTACACACACCCTCACACACACCCTCATCTACACACACTCTCACACACACGATTATCTGCACACACTCTCATACACATACAAATCTGCACACACTGTCACAAACACCCACATCCGCACAAACCCTCATCCACACACCATCATCTACACACACACTCATCTACACACAACCTCATCTACAAACACCCTCATCTACACACACCCTCACACACACCCTCATCCACACACACTCTCTCACACACAGTCTCATCTACACACACACACACACACCCTCATCTACACACACTCTCACACACACCCTCATCTACACACACTCTCACACACCCTCATCTACACACACTCTCACACACACACTCATCTACACATTCTCTCACACACACCCTCATTTACACAAACTCTCACACACACTCATCTACACACACTCTCACACACACCCTCATCCACACACACTCTCACACACACAGTCTCATCTACACACACTCTCACACACACCCTCATCTACACACACTCTCACAGACACTCTCATCTGCACACACACCCTCATCTACACACAAACTCATCTACATACAACATCATCTACAAACACGCTCATCTAAACACACTCTCACAAACCCTCATCTACACATAATCTCACACACCCTCATCTATACACACACTCATCTACACACACCCTCATCTACATACAAACTCATCTACAAACACCCTCATATACAAACACCCTCATCTACACACACTCTCACACAGACCCTCATCCGCACACACACTCACATACATCCTCATACGCGCACACTCTCACACACACCCTCATCTACACAAACTCTCACACACACCCTCATCTACACACACTCTCACACACACCCTCATCTACACACACTCTCACACACACCCTCATCTACACACAATCTCACACACACCCTCATCTACACACTCTCTCACGCATGCTCTCACACACACTCTCACGCACACCCTCATCTATACACAAACTCACAAGCATCCTCATCTACACACAATTTCACACACACACTCATCTGCACACACTCTCACACACACCCTCATCTACACACACTCTCACACACACCATCATATACACACACTCTCACACACACCCTCATCTACACACACTCTCACACACACCCTCATCTACACACACTCTCACACACACCCTCATCTATACACACACTCATCTACACACACGCTCATCTACACACAACCTCATCTACATACAACCTCATCTACAAACACCCTCATCTACAAACACCCTCATCTACACACACTCTCACACACACCCTCATCCACACACACACTCACACACATCCTCATACGCGCACACTCTCACACACACCCTCATCTACACACACTCTCACACACACCCTCATCCGCACAAACTCTCACACACACCCTCATCTACACACACACTCACACACACTCTCATCTACACACACTCTCACACACACCCTCATCTACACACACTCTCACACACACCCTCATCTACACACACTCTCACACACACCCTCAACTACACACACTCTCACACACACCCTCATCTACACACACTCTCACACACACCTCATCTACACACACTCTCAAACACAGCCTCATCTACACACACTCTCACACACACCCTCATCTATACACACTCTCGCACTCACCCTCATCCACACACACTCTCACACACACCCTCATCCACACACACTCCCACACACACCCTCATCTACACACACTCTCACACTCACCCTCATCTACACACACTCTCACACACACCCTCATCTACACACACTCTCACACACACCCTCATCTACACACACTCTCACACACACCCTCATCTACACACACTCTCACACACACGATTATCTGCACACACTCTCACACACATACAAATCTGCACACACTGTCACAAACACCCACATCCGCACAAACCCTCATCCACACACCATCATCTACACACACACTCATCTACACACAACCTCATCTATAAACACCCTCATCTACACACACACTCACACAAAGCCTTATCCGCACACACTCTCACACACACCCTCATCCACGCACACACTCATCTACACAGACCCTCATCTACATACAACCTCATCTACAAAGACGCTCATATACAAACAGCCTCATCTACACACACCCACACACATACATTCATCCGCACACACTCTCACACACACCCTCATCTACGCACACTCTCACACACACCCTCATCCACGCACACTCTCTCACACAGTCTCATCTACACACAATCTCACACACACCCTCATCTACACACACTCTCTCACACACCCTCATCTACACACACTCTCACACACATCCTCATCTACACACACTCTCACACACACCCTCATCTACACACACTCTCACACACACCCTCATCTACACACACTCTCACACACACCCTCATCTACACACACTCTCACACACACCCTCATCTACACATTCTCTCACACACACCCTCATCTACACACACTCTCACACACACACTCATCTACACACACTCTCACACACACCCTCATCCACACACACTCTCACACACACAGTCTCATCTACACACACTCTCACACACACCCTCATCTACACACACTCTCACACACACCCTCATCTACACACACTCTCACACACACTCTCATCTGCACACACACCCTCATCTACACACACTCTCACAGACACTCTCATCTGCACACACACCCTCATCTACACACAAACTCATCTACATACAACATCATCTACAAACACGCTCATCTAAACACACTCTCACAAACCCTCATCTACACATACTCTCACACACCCTCATCTATACACACACTCATCTACACACACCCTCATCTACATACAAACTCATCTACAAACACCCTCATATACAAACACCCTCATCTACACACACTCTCACACAGACCCTCATCCGCACACACACTCACATACATCCTCATACGCGCACACTCTCACACACACCCTCATCTACACAAACTCTCACACACACCCTCATCTACACACACTCTCACGCATGCTCTCACACACACTCTCACGCACACCCTCATCTATACACAAACTCACAAGCATCCTCATCTACACACAATTTCACACACACACTCATCTGCACACACTCTCACACACACCCTCATCTACACACAATCTCACACACACCATCATATACACACACTCTCACACACACCATCATATACACACACTCTCACACACACCCTCATCTACACACTCTCTCACACACACTCTCATCTGCACATACACCCTCATCTACACACAAACTCATCTACATACAACATCATCTACAAACACGCTCATCTAAACACACTCTCACAAACCCTCATCTACACATACTCTCACACACCCTCATCTATACACACACTCATCTACACACACCCTCATCTACATACAAACTCATCTACAAACACCCTCATATACAAACACCCTCATCTACACACACTCTCACACAGACCCTCATCCGCACACACACTCACATACATCCTCATACGCGCACACTCTCACACACACCCTCATCTACACAAACTCTCACACACACCCTCATCTACACACACTCTCACACACACCCTCATCTACACACACTCTCACGCATGCTCTCACACACACTCTAACGCACACCCTCATCTATACACAAACTCACAAGCATCCTCATCTACACACAATTTCACACACACACTCATCTGCACACACTCTCACACACACCCTCATGTACACACACTCTCACACACACCCTCATCTACACACACTCTCACACACACCCTCATCTACACACACTCTCACACTCACCCTCATCTACACACACTCTCACACACACCCTCATCTGCACATTCTCTCACACACACCCTCATTTACACACACTCTCACACACACACTCATCTACACACACTCTCACACACACCCTCATCCACACACACTCTCACACTCACCCTCATCCACACACACTCTCACACACACCCTCATCTACACACACTCTCACACTCACCCTCATCTACACACACTCTCACACACACCCTCATCTACACACACTCTCACACTCACCCTCATCTACACACACTCTCACACACACCCTCATCTACACACACTCTCACACACACCCTCATCTACACACACTCTCACACACACCCTCATCTACACACACTCTCACACACACCCTCATCTACACATTCTCTCACACACACCCTCATCTACACACACTCTCACACACACACTCATCTACACACACTCTCACACACACAGTCTCATCTACACACACTCTCACACACACCCTCATCTACACACACTCTCACACACACCCTCATCCACACACACTCTCACACACACAGTCTCATCTACACACACTCTCACACACACCCTCATCTACACACACTCTCACACACACCCTCATCTACACACACTCTCACACACACTCTCATCTGCACACACACCCTCATCTACACACACTCTCACAGACACTCTCATCTGCACACACACCCTCATCTACACACAAACTCATCTACATACAACATCATCTACAAACACGCTCATCTAAACACACTCTCACAAACCCTCATCTACACATACTCTCACACACCCTCATCTATACACACACTCATCTACACACACCCTCATCTACATACAAACTCATCTACAAACACCCTCATATACAAACACCCTCATCTACACACACTCTCACACAGACCCTCATCCGCACACACACTCACATACATCCTCATACGCGCACACTCTCACACACACCCTCATCTACACAAACTCTCACACACACCCTCATCTACACACACTCTCACGCATGCTCTCACACACACTCTCACGCACACCCTCATCTATACACAAGCTCACAAGCATCCTCATCTACACACAATTTCACACACACCCTCATCTACACACACTCTCACACACACCCTCATCTACACACACTCTCACACACACCCTCATCTACACACACTCTCACACACACCCTCATCTACACACACTCTCACACACACCCTCATCTACACATTCTCTCACACACACCCTCATCTACACACACTCTCACACACACACTCATCTACACACACTCTCACACACACACTCATCTACACACACTCTCACACACACCCTCATCCACACACACTCTCACACACACAGTCTCATCTACACACACTCTCACACACACCCTCATCTACACACACTCTCACACACACCCTCATCTACACACACTCTCACACACACTCTCATCAGCACACACACTCATCTACACACACTCTCACACACTCTCTCACACACCCTCATCTACACACACTCTCACACATACCCTCATCTGCACACACTCTCACACGCACCCGCACCTACACACTCTCAAACCTTCGCTCATCTACACACACTCTCACACATTCCCTCATCTACACACTCTCTCACACTCACCCTCATCTACGCACTATCTCACTCACCCTCATCTATGCACACTCTCACGCACACTCTCACACACACCCTCATCTACACACTCTCACATACACACTCATCTACATAGACCCTCAACTTCATACACTCTCACACTCACCCTCATCTACACACTCTCTCACACTCACCCTCATCTACGCACAATCTCACTCACCCTCATCTATGCACACTCTCACGCACACTCTCACAAGCATCCTCATCTACACACACTCTCACACACACCCTCATCTACACACTCTCATCTGCACACACACTCACACACACCCTCATCTACACACACTCTCACACACACCCTCATCTACACACACTCTCACACACACCCTCATCTACACACACTCACACACACCCTCATCTACACACACTCTCACACACACCCTCATCTACACACTCTCACACACACCCTCATCTACACACACTCTCACACACACCCTCATCTACACACACTCTCACACACACCCTCATCTACACACACTTTCACACACACCCTCATCTACACACACTCACACACACCCTCATCTACACACACAGTTACGGAAACAGGCTCATCTACACACAATCTCACACTCTCTCTTACACATGCCCTCTTTCAAACACTCTCACACACACTCTGATGCACACAAACTGTCTTCAACACACACCCGCACACACACTCACACACACACCCTCATACACACTGTCACAGGCACCCTCATCTACACACACTCTCACACACACCCTCGTCTACACACACTCTCACACAAACTCTCATCTACACACACTCACACACACACCCTCATCTACACACACTCTCACACAAACTCTCATCCACACTCACTCACACACACCCTCATCGACACACACTCTCACACACACCCTCATCTACACACTCTCATCTGCACACACACTCACACACACCCTCATCTACACACACTCTCACACACACCCTCATCTACACACACTCTCACACACACCCTCATCTACACACTCTCACACACACCCTCATCTACACACACTCTCACACACACCCTCATCTACACACTCTCACACACACCCTCATCTACACACACTCTCACACACACCCTCATCTACACACACTCTCACACACACCCTCATCTACACACACTCTCACACACACCCTCATCTACATACACAATCTCACACACACTCATCTACACACACTCTCACACACAATCTCACACACACCCTCATCTACACACAGTCGCTCTCTCACACATGCCCTCTTTCACACACTCTCACACACACCCTCGTCTACACACACTCTCACACAAACTCTCATCTACACACACTCACACACACACCCTCATCTACACACACTCTCACACACACCCTCATCTACACACACTCTCACACACACCCTCATCTACACACACTCTCACACACACCCTCATCTACACACTCTCATACACAGCCTCATCTACACACACTCTCACACACACCCTCATCTACACACACTCTCACACACACCCTCATCTACACACACTCTCACACACATCCTCATCTATACACACTCTCACACACACCCACATCTACACAAAGTCTCACACACAATCTCACACACACCCTCACCTGCACACACAGCCTCTCTCACATATGCCCTCTTTCACACACTCTCACATGCACCCTCATTTACACACACTCTCAAACGCACCCTCGTCTGCACACACTCTCACACACACCCTCATCTACACACACACTCACACACACCCGCATCTACACACACTCTCACACACACTCTCACACGCACCCTCATCAGCACACACACTCTCACACACTCTCACACAAACGCTCATCTACACCCACACTCACAAGCACCCTCATCTACACACACTCTCGCACCCACCCTCATCTAAAACACTCTCACACACACCCTCATCGACACACAATCTCACACACACCCTCATCTACACACACTCTCACACACACCCTCATCTACACACACTCTCACACACACTCTCATCTACACACACTCTCACACACCCTCATCTACACACACTCTCACACACACCCTCATCTACACACACACTCACACACACCCTCATCTACACACACTCTCAAACACACCCTCATCTACACACACTCTCACACACACCCTCATCTACACACACACTCTCACACACACCCTCATCTACACACACTCTCACACATTCCCTCATCTAGACACACTCTCACATACACACTCATCTACACAGACCCTCATCTTCACACACTCTCACCCTCACCCTCATCTACACACTCTCACACGCACCCTCATCAGCACACACACTCATCTACACACACTCTCACACACACCCTCAACTACAAACACTCACACACACACCCTCATCTACACACACTCTAACTCACACTCTCACACAAACGTTCATCTACACCCACACTCACAAGCACCCTCATCTACACACACTCTTGCACCCACCCTCATCTAAAACACTCTCACACACATCCTCATCGACACACAATCTCACACACACCCTCATCTACACACACTCTCACACACACCCTCATCTACACACACTTTCACACACACCCTCATCTTCACACACTCACACACACCCTCATCTACACACACAGTTACGGAAACAGGCTCATCTGCACACAATCTCACACTCTCTCTTACACATGCACTCTTTCAAACACTCTCACACACACTCTGATGCACACATACTGTCTTCAACACACACCCGCACACACACTCACACACACACCCTCATACAGACTGTCACAGGCACCCTCATCTACACACACTCTCACACACACCCTCGTCTACACACACTCTCACACAAACTCTCATCTACACACACTCACACACACACCCTCATCTACACACACTCTCACACAAACTCTCATCCACACTCACTCACACACACCCTCATCGACACACACTCTCACACACACCCTCATCTACACACTCTCATCTGCACACACACTCACACACACCCTCATCTACACACACTCTCACACACACCCTCATCTACAGACACTCTCACACACACCCTCATCTACACACTCTCACACACACCCTCATCTACACACACTCTCACACACACACTCATCTACACACTCTCACGCACACCCTCATCTACACACACTCTCACACACACCCTCATCTTCACACACTCTCACACACACCCTCATCTACATAAACAATCTCACACACACTCATCTACACACACTCTCACACACAATCTCACACACACCCTCATCTACACACAGTCGCTCTCTCACACATGCCCTCTTTCACAAACTCTCACATGCACCCTCATCTACACACACTCTCACACGCACCCTCATCTACACACACTCTCACACGCACCCTCATCTACACACACTCTCACACACACCCTCATCTACACACACTCTCACACACACCCTCATCTACACACACTCTCACATGCACCCGCACCTACAAACTCTCAAACCTTCGCTCATCTACACACACTCTCTCACATTCACCCTCATCTACACAGACCCTCATGTTCACACACTCTCACACACACCACCATCTACACACTCTCTCACACTCACCCTCATCTACGCACTATCTCACTCACCCTCATCTATGCACACTCTCACGCACACTCTCACACACACCCTCATCTACACACACTCTCGCACCCACTCTCATCTAAAACACTCTCACACACAGCCTCATCTACAGACTCTCTCACACACACCCTCATCTACACACACTCTCACACACACCCTCATCTACACAAACTCTCACACACACTCTCATCTACACACTCTCTCACACACACTCTCACACACACCCTCATCTACACACACTCTCACACACAGCCTCATCGACACACTCTCTCACACACACCCTCATCTACACACACACTCACACACACCCTCATCTACACACACTCTCACACACACCCTCATCTACACACACTCTCACACACACTCTCATCTACACACACTCTCACACACACTCTCATCTACACACTCTCTCACACACACTCTCACACACACCCTCATCTACACACACTCTCACACACAGCCTCATCGACACACTCTCTCACACACACCCTCATCGACACACACACTCACACACACCCTCATCTACACACACTCTCACACACACCCTCATCTACACACACTCTCACACACACCCTCATCTACACACACTCTCACACACACTCTCACACACACTCTCACACACACTCTCACACACACTCTCATCTACACACACTCTCACACACACCCTCATCTACACACACTCTCACACACACCCTCATCTACACACACTCTCACACACACCCTCATCTGCACACTCTCACACACACTCTCACACACACACTCATCTACACACACTGTCACACACACCCTCATCTACACACACTGTCACACACACCCTCATCTGCTCAAACTCTCACACACACCCTCATCTACACACTCTCTCGCACACACCCTCATCTGCTCAAACTCTCACACACACGCTCATCTACACACAATCTCACACTCACTCTCACACGCACTCTCTCACACACTCTCATACACACCCTCATCTACAGAGTCTCACACACACCCTCATCTACACACACTCGCACACACACCCTCATCGACACACACTCTCTCACACAGCCTCATCTACAGACACTCTCACACGCACCCGCACCTACACACTCTCAAACCTTCCCTCATCTACACACACTCTCACACACACCCTCATCTACACACACTCTCATCTACACACACATTCTCACACACAGGTTGATCTACACACACTCTCAGACACAGGCTTATCTACAAACACTCTCACATACACACACACACACCCTCATCTGCACACACTCTCTCACACACACTCTCATCTACACACACTCTAACGCACACTCTCACACACACCCTCATCTGCACACACTCTCACACGCACCCGCACCGACACACTCTCAAACCTTCCCTCATCTACACACACTCTCATGCGCACCCTCATCTACACACACTCTCACGCGCACCCTCATCTACACACACTGTCACACACACCCTCATCTGCACACACTCTCACACGCACCCGCACCTACACACTCTCAAACCTTTCCTCATCTACACACACTCTCACACACACCCTCATCTACACACTCTCAAACTCACTCTCATCTACGCACAATTTCACACACCCTCATCTATGCACACTCTCACACACACTCTCACACACACACTCATCTACACACACTGTCACATACACCCTCATCTACATACACTCTCACACACACCCTCATCTACATACAGTCACACACACCCTCATCTACACACACTCTCACACACACCCTCATCTACACACACTCTCTCACACACCCTCATCTACACACACCCTCACGCACACTCTCATCTACACACACACTCTCACACACACCCTCATGTACACACACTCTCACCCACACCATCATCTACACACACTGTCACACACACCCTCATCTACACACTCTCTCACACACACCCTCATCTACACACACTCTCACACACACCCTCATCTACACACACTGTCACACACACCCTCATCTACACACACTCTCACACACACCCTCATCTACACACACTCTCACACACACACTCATCTACACACACTCTCACACACACACTCATCTACACACACTCATCTACACACACTCATCTACACACACTCATCTACACACACTCTCACACACACCCTCATCTACACACTCTCTCACACACACCCTCATCTACACACACTCACACACACCCTCATCTACACACACTCTCACACAGACCCTCATCATCACACACTCTCACACACACCCTCATCTACACACACACTCTCACACACACCCTCATCTACACACAATCTCACACTCACTCTCACACACACTCTCATCTACACACACACTCTCACACACACCCTCATCTACACACAATCTCACATACACTAATCTACACACACTGACGCACACACACACACTCTCACACACACCCTCATCTACACACACTCTCGTACCCACCCTCATCCAAAACACTCTCACACACACCCTCATCTACACACACACTTACACACACAGGCTCATCTAAACACACCCTCATCTACACACACTCACACACACACCCTCATCTACACACACGCTCACACACACACCATCATCTATACACACTCTCACACCCTCTCTTACACATGCCCTCTTTCAAACACTCTCACACACACTCTGATGCACACATACCGTCTTCAACACACACCCTCACACACACTCACACACACTCTCATACACACTCTCACACACACCCTCATCTACACGCACTCACACACACCCTCATCTACACACACTCACACACACCCTCATCTACACACACTCCCACACACACCCTCATCTACACACACTCACACACACACCCTCATCTACACACAATCTCACATATACTAACCTACACACACTCTGACGCACACACACTCACTCTCACACACACCCTCATCTACACACACTCTCACACACACCCTCATCTACACACACTGTCACACACAACCTCATCTACACACTCTCTCACACACACCCTCATCTACACACACTCTCCCACACACCCTCATCTACACACAATCTCACATACACTAATCTACACACACTCTGACGCACACACACACGCTCTCACACACACCCTCATCGACACACACTCTCATCTACACACACTCTCAAACACACCCTCATCTACAACCACTGTCACACACACCCTCATCTACACACACTCTCAAACACACCCTCATCTACAACCACTGTCACACACACCCTCATCTACACACAATCTCACATACACTAATCTACACACACTCTGACTCACACACACACATTCACCCACACCCTCATCCGCACACACTCTCACATACACTAATCTGCACACACTCTCACACACACCCTCTATCTACACACACTGTCACACACACCCTCATCTACATACACTCACACACACCCTCATCTACACACACTGTCACACACACCCTCATCTACACACACACTCACACACACCCTCATCTACACTCTCTCACACGCACCCGCATCAGCACACACACTCATCTACACACACTCTCACACACACCCTCATCTACACACAGTCTCACAGGCACCCTCATCTACACACACTGTCAAACACACCCTCATCTACACACACTCTCACACACACCCTCATCTACACACAGTCTCACAGGCACCCTCATCTACACACACTTTCAAACACACCCTCATCTACACACACTCTCACATACAGCCTCATCTACTCACACTCACACACATACCCTCATCTTCACACACTCTCACACTCACTCTCATACACACCCTCATCTGCAGTCTCACACTCACCCTCATCAGCACACACACTCTCACACACACCCTCATCTACACACACTGTCACACACACCCTCATCTACACACACTGTCACACACACCCTCATCTACACACACTCTCACACGCACCCTCATCAGCACACATACTCTCACACACACCCTCATCTACACACACTCTCACACACACCCTCATCTACACACACTCTCACACACACCCTCATCTACACACACTCTCACACACACCCTCATCTACACACACACTCACACACCCCCTCATCCGCACACACTCTCACACACCTCCTCATCCACACACACTCTCACACACAGCCTCATCTACACACACTCTCACACACAGTCACACACACCCTCATCTACACACAATCTCACATACACTCTCATCTACACACACTCAGACGCACACACACACTCTCACACACAGCCTCATCTACACACTCTCTCACACACACTCTCACACACACCCTCATCTACACACACTCTCACACACACCCTCATCTACACACACTCTCACACACACCTTCATCTACACTCACTCTCACACACACCCTCAACTACACACACTCTCACACACACCCTCATCTACACACACTCTCACACACACCCTCATCTACACACACTCATCTACACATACCCTCATCTACACACACTCTCACATCCTCTCGTACACATGCCCTCTTTCACACACTCTCACACACACTCTGATCCACACACACCATCTTCCACATACACCCTCACACACATACTCACACACACACCCTCACACATACTCTCACACGCACCCTCTCTCACACACACCCTCATCTACACACACTCTCACACACACACTCACACACACCCTCATCTGCACACACTCTCACATGCACTCTCAAACACACCCTCATCTACACACACTCTCACACGCACACTCATCTACACACACTCTCACACGCACACTCATCTACACACTCTCTCACACGCACCCTCATCTGCACACACACACTCATCTACACATACTCTCACATACACCCTCATCTACACGCACTCGCACACACACTCTCATCTACACACACTCGCACACACACTCTCATCTACACACACTCGCACACACACTCTCATCTACACACACTCTCTCACACGCACCCTCATCTGCACACACACACTCATCTACACACACTCTCACATACACCCTCATCTACACACACTCGCACACACACTCTCATCTACACACACTCTCTCACACACACCCTCATCAACACACACCCTCATCGACACACACTCTCTCACACACCCTCATCTACACACACTCGCACACACACTCTCATCTACACACACTCTCTCACACACACCCTCATCAACACACACCCTCATCGACACACACTCTCTCACACACCCTCATCTACACACACTCACACACACACCCACATCTACACACACTCTCAAACACACCCTCATCTGCACACACTCTCACACACACCCACATCTACACACACTCTCACACACCCCCTCATCCGCACACACTCTCACACACCCCCTCATCTACACACACTCTCACACACACCCTCATCTACACACACACTCACACACCCCCTCATCCGCACACACTCTCACACACACCCTCATCTACACACACACTCTCACACACACTGTCACACACACCCTCATCTACACACAATCTCACATACACTAATCTACACACACTCTGACGCACACACACACAATCTCACACACAGCCTCATCTACACACACTCGCACACACACCCTCATCTACATACACTCTCACACACAGTCTCACAGGCACCCTCATCAGCACACACACTCATCTACACACACTCTCGCACACACTCTCACACACACTCTCACACACAAGCTCATCTACACCCACACTCACAAGCACCTTCATCTCCACACACTTCCAAACACACCCTCATCTCCACACACTCTCGCACCCACCCTCATCTAAAACACTCTCACACACACCCTCATCTACACAGACTCACACACACCCTCATCTACACACACTCACACACACCCTCATCTACACACACTCACACACACCCTCATCTACACACACTCTCGCACCCACCCTCATCTAAAACACTCTCACACACACCCTCATCTACACACACTCACACACACCCTCATCTACACAAACTGTCACACACACCCTCATCTACATACACTCTCACACACACCCTCATCTACACACTCTCTCACACACACCCTCATCTACACACACTTTCACACTCACTCTCACACACACTCTCATACACACCCTCATCTGCACAGTCTTACACGCACCCTCATCGACACACACTCTCACACACACCCTCATCTACACACACTTTCACACACACCCTCATCTACACTCAATCTCACATACACTAATCTACACGTACTCTGACGCACACACACACACTCTCACACACACCCTCATCTACACACACACTCGCACACACCCTCATCTACACACACTCTCACACACACCCTCATCTACACACACTCTCACACACACCCTCATCTACACACACATTCACACACACAGGTTGATCTACACACACTATCAGACACAGGCTTATCTACAAACACTCTCATACACACACACACACACCCTCATCTGCACACACTCTCACACACAGCCTCATCTACTCACACTCACACACACACCCTCATCTTCACACACTCTCACACTCACTCTCACACACACTCTCATACACACCCTCATCTGCAGTCTCACACGCACCCTCATCAGCACACACACTCTCACACACACCCTCATCTACACACACTCTCACACACACCCTCATCCACACACACTCTCACACAAACCCTCATCTACACACACTCTCACACACACCCTCATCTACACACACTCTCACACACACCCTCATCTACACACACACTCACACACACCCTCATCCACACACACACGCACACACACCCTCATCCACACACACTCTCACACACACCCTCATCTACACACACACTCACACACCCCATCATCCGCACACACTCTCACACACCTCCTCATCCGCACACACTCTCACACACAGCCTCATCTACACACACTCTCACACACAGTCACACACACCCTCATCTACACACAGTCTCACATACACTCTCATCTACACACACTCAGACGCACACACACACACTCTCACACACACCCTCATCCGCACACACTCTCACACACAGCCTCATCTACACACACTCATCTACACACACTCTCACACACACCCTCATCTACACACACTCTCACACACACCTTCATCTACACTCACTCTCACACACACCCTCATCTACACACACTCTCACACACACCCTCATCTACACACACTCTCACACACACCCTCATCTACACACACTCTCACACACACCCTCATCTACACACACTCATCTACACACACCCTCATCTACACACACTCTCACACACACCCTCATCTACACACACTCTCACACACACCCTCATCTACACACACTCTCACACGCACACTCATCTACACACTCTCTCACACACACCCTCATCTACACGCACTCGCACACACACTCTCATCTACACACACTCGCACACACACTCTCATCTACACACACTCGCACACACACTCTCATCTACACACACTCTCTCACACGCACCCTCATCTGCACACAGACACTCATCTACACACACTCTCACATACACCCTCATCTACACACACTCGCACACACACTCTCATCTACACACACTCTCTCACACACACCCTCATCAACACACACTCTCTCACACACCCTCATCTACACACACTCGCACACACACTCTCATCTACACACACTCTCTCACACACACCCTCATCAACACACACCCTCATCGACACACACTCTCTCACACACCCTCATCTACACACACTCACACACACACCCACATCTACACACACTCTCAAACACACCCTCATCTGCACACACTCTCACACACACCCACATCTACACACACTCTCACACACCCCCTCATCCGCACACACTCTCACACACACCCTCATCTACACACACTCTCACACACACACCCTCATCTACACACACTCTCACACACCCCCTCATCTACACACACTCTCACACACACCCTCATCTACACACACACTCACACACCCCCTCATCCGCACACACTCTCACACACACCCTGATCTACACACACACTCTCACACACACTGTCACACACACCCTCATCTACACAATCTCACATACACTAATCTACACACACTCTGACGCACACACACACAATCTCACACACACCCTCATCTACACACACTCGCACACACACCCTCATCTACATACACTCTCACACACAGTCTCACATGCACCCTCATCAGCACACACACTCATCTACACACACTCTCGCACACACTCTCACACACAAGCTCATCTACACCCACACTCACAAGCACCTTCATCTCCACACACTTCCAAACACACCCTCATCTCCACACACTCTCGCACCCACCCTCATCTAAAACACTCTCACACACACCCTCATCTACACAGACTCACACACACCCTCATCTACACACACTCACACACACCCTCATCTACACACACTCACACACACCCTCATCTACACACACTCTCGCACCCACCCTCATCTAAAACACTCTCACACACACCCTCATCTACACACACTCACACACACCCTCATCTACACAAACTGTCACACACACCCTCATCTACACACACTCTCACACACACCCTCATCTACACACTCTCTCACACACACCCTCATCTACACACACTTTCACACTCACTCTCACACACACTCTCATACACACCCTCATCTGCACAGTCTTACACGCACCCTCATCGACACACACTCTCACACACACCCTCATCTACACACACTTTCACACACACCCTCATCTACACACACTTTCACACACACCCTCATCTACAGTCAATCTCACATACATAATCTACACGTACTCTGACGCACACACACACACTCTCACACACACCCTCATCTACACACACACTCGCACACACCCTCATCTACACACACTCTCACACACACCCTCATCTACACACACTCTCACACACACCCTCATCTACACACACTCTCACACACACCCTCATCTACACACACTCTCACACACACCCTCATCTACACACACATTCACACACACAGGTTGATCTACACACACTCTCAGACACAGGCTTATCTACAAACACTCTCATACACACACACACACACCCTCATCTGCACACACTCTCACACACAGCCTCATCTACTCACACTCACACACACACCCTCATCTTCACACACTCTCACACTCACTCTCACACACACTCTCATACACACCCTCATCTGCAGTCTCACACGCACCCTCATCAGCACACACACTCTCACACACACCCTCATCTACACACACTCTCACACACACCCTCATCCACACACACTCTCACACAAACCCTCATCTACACACACTCTCACACACACCCTCATCTACACACACTCTCACACACACCCTCATCTACACACACACTCACACACACCCTCATCCACACACACACTCACACACACACTCTCATCTACACACACTCGCACACACACTCTCATCTACACACACTCTCTCACACGCACCCTCATCTGCACACAGACACTCATCTACACACACTCTCACATACACCCTCATCTACACACACTCGCACACACACTCTCATCTACACACACTCTCTCACACACACCCTCATCAACACACACTCTCTCACACACCCTCATCTACACACACTCGCACACACACTCTCATCTACACACACTCTCTCACACACACCCTCATCGACACACACTCTCTCACACACCCTCATCTACACACACTCACACACACACCCACATCTACACACACTCTCAAACACACCCTCATCTGCACACACTCTCACACACACCCACATCTACACACACTCTCACACACACCCTCATCTACACACTCTCATACACAGCCTCATCTACACACACTCTCACACACACCCTCATCTACACACACTCTCACACACACCCTCATCTACACACACTCTCACACACATCCTCATCTATACACACTCTCACACACACCCACATCTACACAAAGTCTCACACACAATCTCACACACACCCTCACCTGCACACACAGCCTCTCTCACATATGCCCTCTTTCACACACTCTCACATGCACCCTCATTTACACACACTCTCAAACGCACCCTCGTCTGCACACACTCTCACACACACCCTCATCTACACACACACTCACACACACCCGCATCTACACACACTCTCACACACACTCTCACACGCACCCTCATCAGCACACACACTCTCACACACTCTCACACAAACGCTCATCTACACCCACACTCACAAGCACCCTCATCTACACACACTCTCGCACCCACCCTCATCTAAAACACTCTCACACACACCGTCATCGACACACAATCTCACACACACCCTCATCTACACACACTCTCACACACACCCTCATCTACACACACTCTCACACACACTCTCATCTACACACACTCTCACACACCCTCATCTACACACACTCTCACACACACACTCATCTACACACACACTCACACACACCCTCATCTACACACACTCACACACACCCTCATCTACACAAACTGTCACACACACCCTCATCTACATACACTCTCACACACACCCTCATCTACACACTCTCTCACACACACCCTCATCTACACACACTTTCACACTCACTCTCACACACACTCTCATACACACCCTCATCTGCACAGTCTTACACGCACCCTCATCGACACACACTCTCACACACACCCTCATCTACACACACTTTCACACACACCCTCATCTACACTCAATCTCACATACACTAATCTACACGTACTCTGACGCACACACACACACTCTCACACACACCCTCATCTACACACACACTCGCACACACCCTCATCTACACACACTCTCACACACACCCTCATCTACACACACTCTCACACACACCCTCATCTACACACACATTCACACACACAGGTTGATCTACACACACTATCAGACACAGGCTTATCTACAAACACTCTCATACACACACACACACACCCTCATCTGCACACACTCTCACACACAGCCTCATCTACTCACACTCACACACACACCCTCATCTTCACACACTCTCACACTCACTCTCACACACACTCTCATACACACCCTCATCTGCAGTCTCACACGCACCCTCATCAGCACACACACTCTCACACACACCCTCATCTACACACACTCTCACACACACCCTCATCCACACACACTCTCACACAAACCCTCATCTACACACACTCTCACACACACCCTCATCTACACACACTCTCACACACACCCTCATCTACACACACACTCACACACACCCTCATCCACACACACACTCACACACACCCTCATCCACACACACTCTCACACACACCCTCATCTACACACACACTCACACACCCCATCATCCGCACACACTCTCACACACCTCCTCATCCGCACACACTCTCACACACAGCCTCATCTACACACACTCTCACACACAGTCACACACACCCTCATCTACACACAGTCTCACATACACTCTCATCTACACACACTCAGACGCACACACACACACTCTCACACACACCCTCATCCGCACACACTCTCACACACAGCCTCATCTACACACACTCATCTACACACACTCTCACACACACCCTCATCTACACACACTCTCACACACACCTTCATCTACACTCACTCTCACACACACCCTCATCTACACACACTCTCACACACACCCTCATCTACACACACTCTCACACACACCCTCATCTACACACACTCTCACACACACCCTCATCTACACACACTCATCTACACACACCCTCATCTACACACACTCTCACACACACCCTCATCTACACACACTCTCACACACACCCTCATCTACACACACTCTCACACGCACACTCATCTACACACTCTCTCACACACACCCTCATCTACACGCACTCGCACACACACTCTCATCTACACACACTCGCACACACACTCTCATCTACACACACTCGCACACACACTCTCATCTACACACACTCTCTCACACGCACCCTCATCTGCACACACTCTCTCACACACACCCTCATCAACACACACCCTCATCGACACACACTCTCTCACACACCCTCATCTACACACACTCACACACACACCCACATCTACACACACTCTCAAACACACCCTCATCTGCACACACTCTCACACACACCCACATCTACACACACTCTCACACACCCCCTCATCCGCACACACTCTCACACACACCCTCATCTACACACACTCTCACACACACACCCTCATCTACACACACTCTCACACACCCCCTCATCTACACACACTCTCACACACACCCTCATCTACACACACACTCACACACCCCCTCATCCGCACACACTCTCACACACACCCTGATCTACACACACACTCTCACACACACTGTCACACACACCCTCATCTACACAATCTCACATACACTAATCTACACACACTCTGACGCACACACACACAATCTCACACACACCCTCATCTACACACACTCGCACACACACCCTCATCTACATACACTCTCACACACAGTATCACATGCACCCTCATCAGCACACACACTCATCTACACACACTCTCGCACACACTCTCACACACAAGCTCATCTACACCCACACTCACAAGCACCTTCATCTCCACACACTTCCAAACACACCCTCATCTCCACACACTCTCGCACCCACCCTCATCTAAAACACTCTCACACACACCCTCATCTACACAGACTCACACACACCCTCATCTACACACACTCACACACGCCCTCATCTACACACACTCACACACACCCTCATCTACACACACTCTCGCACCCACCCTCATCTAAAACACTCTCACACACACCCTCATCTACACACACTCACACACACCCTCATCTACACAAACTGTCACACACACCCTCATCTACACACACTCTCACACACACCCTCATCTACACACTCTCTCACACACACCCTCATCTACACACACTTTCACACTCACTCTCACACACACTCTCATACACACCCTCATCTGCACAGTCTTACACGCACCCTCATCGACACACACTCTCACACACACCCTCATCTACACACACTTTCACACACACCCTCATCTACACACACTTTCACACACACCCTCATCTACAGTCAATCTCACATACATAATCTACACGTACTCTGACGCACACACACACACTCTCACACACACCCTCATCTACACACACACTCGCACACACCCTCATCTACACACACTCTCACACACACCCTCATCTACACACACTCTCACACACACCCTCATCTACACACACTCTCACACACACCCTCATCTACACACACTCTCACACACACCCTCATCTACACACACATTCACACACACAGGTTGATCTACACACACTCTCAGACACAGGCTTATCTACAAACACTCTCATACACACACACACACACCCTCATCTGCACACACTCTCACACACAGCCTCATCTACTCACACTCACACACACACCCTCATCTTCACACACTCTCACACTCACTCTCACACACACTCTCATACACACCCTCATCTGCAGTCTCACACGCACCCTCATCAGCACACACACTCTCACACACACCCTCATCTACACACACTCTCACACACACCCTCATCCACACACACTCTCACACAAACCCTCATCTACACACACTCTCACACACACCCTCATCTACACACACTCTCACACACACCCTCATCTACACACACACTCACACACACCCTCATCCACACACACACTCACACACACACTCTCATCTACACACACTCGCACACACACTCTCATCTACACACACTCTCTCACACGCACCCTCATCTGCACACAGACACTCATCTACACACACTCTCACATACACCCTCATCTACACACACTCGCACACACACTCTCATCTACACACACTCTCTCACACACACCCTCATCAACACACACTCTCTCACACACCCTCATCTACACACACTCGCACACACACTCTCATCTACACACACTCTCTCACACACACCCTCATCGACACACACTCTCTCACACACCCTCATCTACACACACTCACACACACACCCACATCTACACACACTCTCAAACACACCCTCATCTGCACACACTCTCACACACACCCACATCTACACACACTCTCACACACACCCTCATCTACACACTCTCATACACAGCCTCATCTACACACACTCTCACACACACCCTCATCTACACACACTCTCACACACACCCTCATCTACACACACTCTCACACACATCCTCATCTATACACACTCTCACACACACCCACATCTACACAAAGTCTCACACACAATCTCACACACACCCTCACCTGCACACACAGCCTCTCTCACATATGCCCTCTTTCACACACTCTCACATGCACCCTCATTTACACACACTCTCAAACGCACCCTCGTCTGCACACACTCTCACACACACCCTCATCTACACACACACTCACACACACCCGCATCTACACACACTCTCACACACACTCTCACACGCACCCTCATCAGCACACACACTCTCACACACTCTCACACAAACGCTCATCTACACCCACACTCACAAGCACCCTCATCTACACACACTCTCGCACCCACCCTCATCTAAAACACTCTCACACACACCCTCATCGACACACAATCTCACACACACCCTCATCTACACACACTCTCACACACACCCTCATCTACACACACTCTCACACACACTCTCATCTACACACACTCTCACACACCCTCATCTACACACACTCTCACACACACACTCATCTACACACACACTCACACACACCCTCATCTACACACACTCTCAAACACACCCTCATCTACACACACTCTCACACACACCCTCATCTACACACACACTCTCACACACACCCTCATCTACACACACTCTCACACATTCCCTCATCTAGACACACTCTCACATACACACTCATCTACACAGACCCTCATCTTCACACACTCTCACCCTCACCCTCATCTACACACTCTCACACGCACCCTCATCAGCACACACACTCATCTACACACACTCTCACACACACCCTCAACTACAAACACTCACACACACACCCTCATCTACACACACTCTAACTCACACTCTCACACAAACGTTCATCTACACCCACACTCACAAGCACCCTCATCTACACACACTCTTGCACCCACCCTCATCTAAAACACTCTCACACACATCCTCATCGACACACAATCTCACACACACCCTCATCTACACACACTCTCACACACACCCTCATCTACACACACTTTCACACACACCCTCATCTACACACACTCACACACACCCTCATCTACACACACAGTTACGGAAACAGGCTCATCTGCACACAATCTCACACTCTCTCTTACACATGCCCTCTTTCAAACACTCTCACACACACTCTGATGCACACATACTGTCTTCAACACACACCCGCACAGACACTCACACACACACCCTCATACAGACTGTCACAGGCACCCTCATCTACACACACTCTCACACACACCCTCGTCTACACACACTCTCACACAAACTCTCATCTACACACACTCACAAACACACCCTCATCTACACACACTCTCACACAAACTCTCATCCACACTCACTCACACACACCCTCATCGACACACACTCTCACACACACCCTCATCTACACACTCTCATCTGCACACACACTCACACACACCCTCATCTACACACACTCTCACACACACCCTCATCTACAGACACTCTCACACACACCCTCATCTACACACTCTCACACACACCCTCATCTACACACACTCTCACACACACACTCATCTACACACTCTCACACACACCCTCATCTACACACACTCTCACACACACCCTCATCTACACACACTCTCACACACACCCTCATCTACATAAACAATCTCACACACACTCATCTACACACAATCTCACACACAATCTCACACACACCCTCATCTACACACAGTCGCTCTCTCACACATGCCCTCTTTCACAAACTCTCACATGCACCCTCATCTACACACACTCTCACACGCACCCTCATCTACACACTCTCACACGCACCCTCATCTACACACACTCTCACACACACCCTCATCTACACACACTCTCACACACACCCTCATCTACACACACTCTCACATGCACCCGCACCTACAAACTCTCAAACCTTCGCTCATCTACACACACTCTCACACATTCCCTCATCTACACACTCTCTCACATTCACCCTCATCTACACAGACCCTCATGTTCACACACTCTCACACACACCACCATCTACACACTCTCTCACACTCACCCTCATCTACGCACTATCTCACTCACCCTCATCTATGCACACTCTCACGCACACTCTCACACACACCCTCATCTACACACACTCTCGCACCCACTCTCATCTAAAACACTCTCACACACAGCCTCATCTACAGACTCTCTCACACACACCCTCATCTACACACACTCTCACACACACCCTCATCTACACAAACTCTCACACACACTCTCATCTACACACTCTCTCACACACACTCTCACACACACCCTCATCTACACACACTCTCACACACAGCCTCATCGACACACTCTCTCACACACACCCTCATCTACACACACACTCACACACACCCTCATCTACACACACTCTCACACACACCCTCATCTACACACACTCTCACACACACTCTCATCTACACACACTCTCACACACACTCTCATCTACACACTCTCTCACACACACTCTCACACACACCCTCATCAACACACACTCTCACACACAGCCTCATCGACACACTCTCTCACACACACCCTCATCTACACACACACTCACACACACCCTCATCTACACACACTCTCACACACACCCTCATCTACACACACTCTCACACACACTCTCATCTACACACACTCTCACACACACTCTCACACACACTCTCACACACACTCTCATCTACACACACTCTCACACACACCCTCATCTACACACACTCTCACACACACCCTCATCTGCACACTCTCACACACACTCTCACACACACACTCATCTACACACACTGTCACACACACCCTCATCTACACACACTGTCACACACACCCTCATCTGCTCAAACTCTCACACACACCCTCATCTACACACTCTCTCGCACACACCCTCATCTGCTCAAACTCTCACACACACGCTCATCTACACACAATCTCACACTCACTCTCACACGCACTCTCTCACACACTCTCATACACACCCTCATCTACAGAGTCTCACACACACCCTCATCTACACACACTCGCACACACACCCTCATCGACACACACTCTCTCACACAGCCTCATCTACAGACACTCTCACACGCACCCGCACCTACACACTCTCAAACCTTCCCTCATCTACACACACTCTCACACACACCCTCATCTACACACACTCTCATCTACACACACATTCTCACACACAGGTTGATCTACACACACTCTCAGACACAGGCTTATCTACAAACACTCTCACATACACACACACACACCCTCATCTGCACACACTCTCTCACACACACTCTCATCTACACACACTCTAACGCACACTCTCACACACACCCTCATCTGCACACACTCTCACACGCACCCGCACCGACACACTCTCAAACCTTCCCTCATCTACACACACTCTCATGCGCACCCTCATCTACACACACTCTCACGCGCACCCTCATCTACACACACTGTCACACACACCCTCATCTGCACACACTCTCACACGCACCCGCACCTACACACTCTCAAACCTTTCCTCATCTACACACACTCTCACACACACCCTCATCTACACACTCTCAAACTCACTCTCATCTACGCACAATTTCACACACCCTCATCTATGCACACTCTCACACACACTCTCACACACACACTCATCTACACACACTGTCACATACACCCTCATCTACATACACTCTCACACACACCCTCATCTACATACAGTCACACACACCCTCATCTACACACACTCTCACACACACCCTCATCTACACACACTCTCTCACACACCCTCATCTACACACACCCTCACGCACACTCTCATCTACACACACACTCTCACACACACCCTCATGTACACACACTCTCACCCACACCATCATCTACACACACTGTCACACACACCCTCATCTACACACTCTCTCACACACACCCTCATCTACACACACTCTCACACACACCCTCATCTACACACACTCTCACACACACCCTCATCTACACACACTGTCACACACACCCTCATCTACACACACTCTCACACACACCCTCATCTACACACACTCTCACACACACACTCATCTACACACACTCTCACACACACACTCATCTACACACACTCATCTACACACACTCTCACACACACCCTCATCTACACACTCTCTCACACACACCCTCATCTACACACACTCACACACACCCTCATCTACACACACTCTCACACAGACCCTCATCATCACACACTCTCACACACACCCTCATCTACACACACACTCTCACACACACCCTCATCTACACACAATCTCACACTCACTCTCACACACACTCTCATCTACACACACACTCTCACACACACCCTCATCTACACACAATCTCACATACACTAATCTACACAGACTGACGCACACACACACACTCTCACACACACCCTCATCTACACACACTCTCGTACCCACCCTCATCCAAAACACTCTCACACACACCCTCATCTACACACACACTTACACACACAGGCTCATCTAAACACACCCTCATCTACACATACTCACACACACACCCTCATCTACACACACGCTCACACACACACCATCATCTATACACACTCTCACACCCTCTCTTACACATGCCCTCTTTCAAACACTCTCACACACACTCTGATGCACACATACCGTCTTCAACACACACCCTCACACACACTCACACACACTCTCATACACACTCTCACACACACCCTCATCTACACGCACTCACACACACCCTCATCTACACACACTCACACACACCCTCATCTACACACACTCTCACACACACCCTCATCTACACACACTCACACACACACCCTCATCTACACACAATCTCACATATACTAACCTACACACACTCTGACGCACACACACTCACTCTCACACACACCCTCATCTACACACACTCTCACACACACCCTCATCTACACACACTGTCACACACAACCTCATCTACACACTCTCTCACACACACCCTCATCTACACACACTCTCCCACACACCCTCATCTACACACAATCTCACATACACTAATCTACACACACTCTGACGCACACACACACGCTCTCACACACACCCTCATCGACACACACTCTCATCTACACACACTCTCAAACACACCCTCATCTACAACCACTGTCACACACACCCTCATCTACACACACTCTCAAACACACCCTCATCTACAACCACTGTCACACACACCCTCATCTACACACAATCTCACATACACTAATCTACACACACTCTGACTCACACACACACATTCACCCACACCCTCATCCGCACACACTCTCACATACACTAATCTGCACACACTCTCACACACACCCTCTATCTACACACACTGTCACACACACCCTCATCTACATACACTCACACACACCCTCATCTACACACACTGTCACACACACCCTCATCTACACACACACTCACACACACCCTCATCTACACTCTCTCACACGCACCCGCATCAGCACACACACTCATCTACACACACTCTCACACACACCCTCATCTACACACAGTCTCACAGGCACCCTCATCTACACACACTTTCAAACACACCCTCATCTACACACACTCTCACACACACCCTCATCTACACACAGTCTCACAGGCACCCTCATCTACACACACTTTCAAACACACCCTCATCTACACACACTCTCACATACAGCCTCATCTACTCACACTCACACACATACCCTCATCTTCACACACTCTCACACTCACTCTCATACACACCCTCATCTGCAGTCTCACACTCACCCTCATCAGCACACACACTCTCACACACACCCTCATCTACACACACTCTCACACACACCCTCATCTACACACACTGTCACACACACCCTCATCTACACACACTCTCACACGCACCCTCATCAGCACACACACTCTCACACACACCCTCATCTACACACACTCTCACACACACCCTCATCTACACACACTCTCACACAAACCCTCATCTACACACACTCTCACACACACCCTCATCTACACACACACTCACACACCCCCTCATCCGCACACACTCTCACACACCTCCTCATCCACACACACTCTCACACACAGCCTCATCTACACACACTCTCACACACAGTCACACACACCCTCATCTACACACAATCTCACATACACTCTCATCTACACACACTCAGACGCACACACACACTCTCACACACAGCCTCATCTACACACTCTCTCACACACACTCTCACACACACCCTCATCTACACACACTCTCACACACACCCTCATCTACACACACTCTCACACACACCTTCATCTATACTCACTCTCACACACACCCTCAACTACACACACTCTCACACACACCCTCATCTACACACACTCTCACACACACCCTCATCTACACACACTCATCTACACATACCCTCATCTACACACACTCTCACATCCTCTCGTACACATGCCCTCTTTCACACACTCTCACACACACTCTGATCCACACACACCATCTTCCACATACACTCTCACACACATACTCACACACACACCCTCACACATACTCTCACACGCACCCTCTCTCACACACACCCTCATCTACACACACTCTCACACACACACTCACACACACCCTCATCTGCACACACTCTCACAAGCACTCTCACACACACCCTCATCTACACACACTCTCACACGCACACTCATCTACACACACTCTCACACGCACACTCATCTACACACTCTCTCACACGCACCCTCATCTGCACACACACACTCATCTACACATACTCTCACATTCACCCTCATCTACACGCACTCGCACACACACTCTCATCTACACACACTCGCACACACACTCTCATCTACACACACTCGCACACACACTCTCATCTACACACACTCTCTCACACGCACCCTCATCTGCACACACACACTCATCTACACACACTCTCACATACACCCTCATCTACACACACTCGCACACACACTCTCATCTACACACACTCTCTCACACACACCCTCATCAACACACACCCTCATCGACACACACTCTCTCACACACCCTCATCTACACACACTCGCACACACACTCTCATCTACACACACTCTCTCACACACACCCTCATCAACACACACCCTCATCGACACACACTCTCTCACACACCCTCATCTACACACACTCACACACACACCCACATCTACACACACTCTCAAACACACCCTCATCTGCACACACTCTCACACACACCCACATCTACACACACTCTCACACACCCCCTCATCCGCACACACTCTCACACACCCCCTCATCTACACACACTCTCACACACACCCTCATCTACACACACACTCACACACACACCCACATCTACACACACTCTCAAACACACCCTCATCTGCACACACTCTCACACACACCCACATCTACACACACTCTCACACACCCCCTCATCCGCACACACTCTCACACACACCCTCATCTACACACACTCTCACACACACCCTCATCTACACACACACTCACACACCCCCTCATCCGCACACACTCTCACACACACCCTCATCTACACACACACTCTCACACACACTGTCACACACACCCTCATCTACACACAATCTCACATACTCTAATCTACACACACTCTGACGCACACACACACAATCTCACACACAGCCTCATCTACACACACTCGCACACACACCCTCATCTACATACACTCTCACACACAGTCTCACAGGCACCCTCATCAGCACACACACTCATCTACACACACTCTCGCACACACTCTCACACACACTCTCACACACAAGCTCATCTACACCCACACTCACAAGCACCTTCATCTCCACACACTTCCAAACACACCCTCATCTCCACACACTCTCGCACCCACCCTCATCTAAAACACTCTCACACACACCCTCATCTACACAGACTCACACACACCCTCATCTACACACACTCACACACACCCTCATCTACACACACTCACACACACCCTCATCTACACACACTCTCGCACCCACCCTCATCTAAAACACTCTCACACACACCCTCATCTACACACACTCACACACACCCTCATCTACACAAACTGTCACACACACCCTCATCTACATACACTCTCACACACACCCTCATCTACACACTCTCTCACACACACCCTCATCTACACACACTTTCACACTCACTCTCACACACACTCTCATACACACCCTCATCTGCACAGTCTTACACGCACCCTCATCGACACACACTCTCACACACACCCTCATCTACACACACTTTCACACACACCCTCATCTACACTCAATCTCACATACACTAATCTACACGTACTCTGACGCACACACACACACTCTCACACACACCCTCATCTACACACACACTCGCACACACCCTCATCTACACACACTCTCACACACACCCTCATCTACACACACTCTCACACACACCCTCATCTACACACACTCTCACACACACCCTCATCTACACACACATTCACACACACAGGTTGATCTACACACACTCTCAGACACAGGCTTATCTACAAACACTCTCATACACACACACACACACCCTCATCTGCACACACTCTCACACACAGCCTCATCTACTCACACTCACACACACACCCTCATCTTCACACACTCTCACACTCACTCTCACACACACTCTCATACACACCCTCATCTGCAGTCTCACACGCACCCTCATCAGCACACACACTCTCACACACACCCTCATCTACACACACTCTCACACACACCCTCATCCACACACACTCTCACACAAACCCTCATCTACACACACTCTCACACACACCCTCATCTACACACACTCTCACACACACCCTCATCTACACACACACTCACACACACCCTCATCCACACACACACTCACACACACCCTCATCCACACACACTCTCACACACACCCTCATCTACACACACACTCACACACCCCATCATCCGCACACACTCTCACACACCTCCTCATCCGCACACACTCTCACACACAGCCTCATCTACACACACTCTCACACACAGTCACACAGACCCTCATCTACACACAGTCTCACATACACTCTCATCTACACACACTCAGACGCACACACACACACTCTCACACACACCCTCATCCGCACACACTCTCACACACAGCCTCATCTACACACACTCATCTACACACACTCTCACACACACCCTCATCTACACACACTCTCACACACACCTTCATCTACACTCACTCTCACACACACCCTCATCTACACACACTCTCACACACACCCTCATCTACACACACTCTCACACACACCCTCATCTACACACACTCTCACACACACCCTCATCTACACACACTCATCTACACACACCCTCATCTACACACACTCTCACACACACCCTCATCTACACACACTCTCACACACACCCTCATCTACACACACTCTCACACGCACATTCATCTACACACTCTCTCACACACACCCTCATCTACACGCACTCGCACACACACTCTCATCTACACACACTCGCACACACACTCTCATCTACACACACTCGCACACACACTCTCATCTACACACACTCTCTCACACGCACCCTCATCTGCACACAGACACTCATCTACACACACTCTCACATACGCCCTCATCTACACACACTCGCACACACACTCTCATCTACACACACTCTCTCGCACACACCCTCATCAACACACACTCTCTCACACACCCTCATCTACACACACTCGCACACACACTCTCATCTACACACACTCTCTCACACACACCCTCATCAACACACACCCTCATCGACACACACTCTCTCACACACCCTCATCTACACACACTCACACACACACCCACATCTACACACACTCTCAAACACACCCTCATCTGCACACACTCTCACACACACCCACATCTACACACACTCTCACACACCCCCTCATCCGCACACACTCTCACACACACCCTCATCTACACACACTCTCACACACACACCCTCATCTACACACACTCTCACACACCCCCTCATCTACACACACTCTCACACACACTCCCATCTACACACACACTCACACACCCCCTCATCCGCACACACTCTCACACACACCCTGATCTACACACACACTCTCACACACACTGTCACACACACCCTCATCTACACAATCTCACATACACTAATCTACACACACTCTGACGCACACACACACAATCTCACACACACCCTCATCTACACACACTCGCACACACACCCTCATCTACATACACTCTCACACACAGTCTCACATGCACCCTCATCAGCACACACACTCATCTACACACACTCTCGCACACACTCTCACACACAAGCTCATCTACACCCACACTCACAAGCACCTTCATCTCCACACACTTCCAAACACACCCTCATCTCCACACACTCTCGCACCCACCCTCATCTAAAACACTCTCACACACACCCTCATCTACACAGACTCACACACACCCTCATCTACACACACTCACACACACCCTCATCTACACACACTCACACACACCCTCATCTACACACACTCTCGCACCCACCCTCATCTAAAACACTCTCACACACACCCTCATCTACACACACTCACACACACCCTCATCTACACAAACTGTCACACACACCCTCATCTACACACACTCTCACACACACCCTCATCTACACACTCTCTCACACACACCCTCATCTACACACACTTTCACACTCACTCTCACACACACTCTCATACACACCCTCATCTGCACAGTCTTACACGCACCCTCATCGACACACACTCTCACACACACCCTCATCTACACACACTTTCACACACACCCTCATCTACACACACTTTCACACACACCCTCATCTACACTCAATCTCACATACATAATCTACACGTACTCTGACGCACACACACACACTCTCACACACACCCTCATCTACACACACACTCGCACACACCCTCATCTACACACACTCTCACACACACCCTCATCTACACACACTCTCACACACACCCTCATCTACACACACTCTCACACACACCCTCATCTACACACACTCTCACACACACCCTCATCTACACACACATTCACACACACAGGTTGATCTACACACACTCTCAGACACAGGCTTATCTACAAACACTCTCATACACACACACACACACCCTCATCTGCACACACTCTCACACACAGCCTCATCTACTCACACTCACACACACACCCTCATCTTCACACACTCTCACACTCACTCTCACACACACTCTCATACACACCCTCATCTGCAGTCTCACACGCACCCTCATCAGCACACACACTCTCACACACACCCTCATCTACACACACTCTCACACACACCCTCATCCACACACACTCTCACACAAACCCTCATCTACACACACTCTCACACACACCCTCATCTACACACACTCTCACACACACCCTCATCTACACACACACTCACACACACCCTCATCCACACACACACTCACACACACACTCTCATCTACACACACTCGCACACACACTCTCATCTACACACACTCTCTCACACGCACCCTCATCTGCACACAGACACTCATCTACACACACTCTCACATACACCCTCATCTACACACACTCGCACACACACTCTCATCTACACACACTCTCTCACACACACCCTCATCAACACACACTCTCTCACACACCCTCATCTACACACACTCGCACACACACTCTCATCTACACACACTCTCTCACACACACCCTCATCGACACACACCCTCATCGACACACACTCTCTCACACACCCTCATCTACACACACTCACACACACACCCACATCTACACACACTCTCAAACACACCCTCATCTGCACACACTCTCACACACACCCACATCTACACACACTCTCACACACCCCCTCATCCGCACACACTCTCACACACACCCTCATCTACACACACTCTCACACACACACCCTCATCTACACACACTCTCACACACCCCCTCATCTACACACACTCTCACACACACCCTCATCTACACACACACTCACACACCCCCTCATCCGCACACACTCTCACACACACCCTGATCTACACACACACTCTCACACACACTGTCACACACACCCTCATCTACACAATCTCACATACACTAATCTACACACACTCTGACGCACACACACACAATCTCACACACACCCTCATCTACACACACTCGCACACACACCCTCATCTACATACTCTCTCACACACAGTCTCACATGCACCCTCATCAGCACACACACTCATCTACACACACTCTCGCACACACTCTCACACACAAGCTCATCTACACCCACACTCACAAGCACCTTCATCTCCACACACTTCCAAACACACCCTCATCTCCACACACTCTCGCACCCACCCTCATCTAAAACACTCTCACACACACCCTCATCTACACAGACTCACACACACCCTCATCTACACACACTCACACACACCCTCATCTACACACACTCACACACACCCTCATCTACACACACTCTCGCACCCACCCTCATCTAAAACACTCTCACACACACCCTCATCTACACACACTCACACACACCCTCATCTACACAAACTGTCACACACACCCTCATCTACACACACTCTCACACACACCCTCATCTACACACTCTCTCACACACACCCTCATCTACACACACTTTCACACTCACTCTCACACACACTCTCATACACACCCTCATCTGCACAGTCTTACACGCACCCTCATCGACACACACTCTCACACACACCCTCATCTACACACACTTTCACACACACCCTCATCTACACACACTTTCACACACACCCTCATCTACACTCAATCTCACATACATAATCTACACGTACTCTGACGCACACACACACACTCTCACACACACCCTCATCTACACACACACTCGCACACACCCTCATCTACACACACTCTCACACACACCCTCATCTACACACACTCTCACACACACCCTCATCTACACACACTCTCACACACACCCTCATCTACACACACTCTCACACACACCCTCATCTACACACACATTCACACACACAGGTTGATCTACACACACTCTCAGACACAGGCTTATCTACAAACACTCTCATACACACACACACACACACCCTCATCTGCACACACTCTCACACACAGCCTCATCTACTCACACTCACACACACACCCTCATCTTCACACACTCTCACACTCACTCTCACACACACTCTCATACACACCCTCATCTGCAGTCTCACACGCACCCTCATCAGCACACACACTCTCACACACACCCTCATCTACACACACTCTCACACACACCCTCATCCACACACACTCTCACACAAACCCTCATCTACACACACTCTCACACACACCCTCATCTACACACACTCTCACACACACCCTCATCTACACACACACTCACACACACCCTCATCCACACACACACTCACACACACACTCTCATCTACACACACTCGCACACACACTCTCATCTACACACACTCTCTCACACGCACCCTCATCTGCACACAGACACTCATCTACACACACTCTCACATACACCCTCATCTACACACACTCGCACACACACTCTCATCTACACACACTCTCTCACACACACCCTCATCAACACACACTCTCTCACACACCCTCATCTACACACACTCGCACACACACTCTCATCTACACACACTCTCTCACACACACCCTCATCAACACACACCCTCATCGACACACACTCTCTCACACACCCTCATCTACACACACTCACACACACACCCACATCTACACACACTCTCAAACACACCCTCATCTGCACACACTCTCACACACACCCACATCTACACACACTCTCACACACCCCCTCATCCGCACACACTCTCACACACACCCTCATCTACACACACTCTCACACACACACCCTCATCTACACACACTCTCACACACCCCCTCATCTACACACACTCTCATACACACCCTCATCTACACACACACTCACACACCCCCTCATCCGCACACACTCTCACACACACCCTGATCTACACACACACTCTCACACACACTGTCACACACACCCTCATCTACACAATCTCACATACACTAATCTACACACACTCTGACGCACACACACACAATCTCACACACACCCTCATCTACACACACTCGCACACACACCCTCATCTACATACACTCTCACACACAGTCTCACATGCACCCTCATCAGCACACACACTCATCTACACACACTCTCGCACACACTCTCACACACAAGCTCATCTAAACCCACACTCACAAGCACCTTCATCTCCACACACTTCCAAACACACCCTCATCTCCACACACTCTCGCACCCACCCTCATCTAAAACACTCTCACACACACCCTCATCTACACAGACTCACACACACCCTCATCTACACACACTCACACACACCCTCATCTACACACACTCACACACACCCTCATCTACACACACTCTCGCACCCAACCTCATCTAAAACACTCTCACACACACCCTCATCTACACACACTCACACACACCCTCATCTACACAAACTGTCACACACACCCTCATCTACATACACTCTCACACACAGCCTCATCTACACACTCTCTCACACACACCCTCATCTACACACACTTTCACACTCACTCTCACACACACTCTCATACACACCCTCATCTGCACAGTCTTACACGCACCCTCATCGACACACACTCTCACACACAACCTCATCTACACACACTCACACACACCCTCATCTACACAAACTGTCACACACACCCTCATCTACATACACTCTCACACACAGCCTCATCTACACACTCTCTCACACACACCCTCATCTACACACACTTTCACACTCACTCTCACACACACTCTCATACACACCTTCATCTGCACAGTCTTACACGCACCCTCATCGACACACACTCTCACACACACCCTCATCTACACACACTTTCACACACACCCTCATCTACACTCAATCTCACATACACTAATCTACACGTACTCTGACGCACACACACACACTCTCACACACACCCTCATCTACACACACACTCGCACACACCCTCATCTACACACACTCTCACACACACCCTCATCTACACACACTCTCACACACACCCTCATCTACACACACATTCACACACACAGGTTGATCTACACACACTCTCAGACACAGGCTTATCTACAAACACTCTCATACACACACACACACACCCTCATCTGCACACACTCTCACACACACCCTCATCTGCACACACTCTCACACACACTCTCATCTGCACACACACCCTCATCTACACATACTCTCACACACACCCTCATCTACACACACTCTCACACACACCCTCAGATACACACAATCTCACACACACCCTCATCTACACATACCCTCACAAGCACCTTCATCTAGACACACTCTCACACACACACTCATCTACACACACTCTCACACACACCCTAACATCTACACACACTCTCACACACACACTCATCTACACACACTCTCACACACACCCTCATCTACACACACTCTCGTACCCACCCTCATCTAAAACACTCTCACACACACCCTCATCTACACACACACTTACACACACAGGCTCATCTACACACACCCTCATCTACACACACTCACACACACACCCTCATCTACACACACGCTCACACACACACCATCATCTACACACACTCTCACACCCTCTCTTACACATGCCCTCTTTCAAACACTCTCACACACACTCTGATGCACACATACCATCTTCAACACACACCCTCACACACACTCTCATACACACTCTCACACACACCCTCATCTACACGCATTCACACACACCCTCATCTACACACACTCACACACACCCTCATCTACACACACTCTCACACACACCCTCATCTACACACACTCACACACACACCCTCATCTAAACACAATCTCACATACACTAATCTACACACACTCTGACGCACACACACACACTCTCACACACACCCTCATCTACACACACTCTCACACACACCCTCATCTACACACAGTGTCACACACACCCTCATCTACACACTCTCTCACACACACCCTCATCTACACACACTCTCACACACACCCTCATCTACACAAACTCTCACACACACCCTTATCTACACACAATCTACATACACTAATCTACACACACTCTGACGCACACACACACACACTCACACACACCCTCATCGACACACACTCTCATCTACACACACTCTCATACACACCCTCATCTACACCCACTGTCACACACACCCTCATCTACACACAGTCTCACACACACTCGCACACACACCCTCATCTACACACAATCTCACATACACTAATCTACACACACTCTGACGCACACACACACACTCTCACACACACCCTCATCTACACACACTCTCACACACACCCTCATCTACACACACTCTCACACACACTCGCACACACACCCTCATCTACACACAATCTCACATGCACTAATCTACACACACTCTGACTCACACACACACACTCTCAAACAAACTCTCATCTACACACACTCTCACATATACTAATCTACACACACTCTGATGCACACACACACACACTCTCACACACACCCTCATCTACACCCACTGTCACACACTCCCTCATCTACATACACTCTCACACACACCCTCATCTGCACACACTGTCACACACACCCTCATCTACACCCACTGTCACACACACCCTCATCTACACACTCTCTCACAGTCACCCTCATCTACACACACTCTCACACACACGCACAACTATCCACACTCTCGCACACACTCTCACACAAACCATCATCTACACTCTCTCACACGCACCCTCATCAGCACAGACACTCATCTACACACACTCTCACACACACTCTCACACACACCCTCACGCACACTCTCAAACACACCCTCATCTACACACACTCTCACAGGCACCCTCATCTACACACACTTTCAAACACATCCTCATCTACACACACTCTCATACACACCCTCATCTACACACACTCTCACACTCACTCTCACACACACTTTCATACACACCCTCATCTGCACAGTCTCACACACACCCTCATCAGCACACACACTCTCACACACACCCTCATCTACACACACTCTCACACACACCCTCATCTACACACACTCTCACACACACCCTCATCTACACACACTCTCACACACACCCTCATCTACACACACTCTCACACACACCCTCATCTGCACACACTCACACACACACCCTCATCTACACACACTCTCACACACACACTCATCTACACACACACTCACACACACCCTCATCCACACACACTCTCACACACACCCTCATCTACACACACACTCACACACACCCTCATCTGCACACACTCTCACACACCCCCTCATCTGCACACACTCTCACACACACCCTCATCTACACACACACTCTCACACACACTGTCACACACACCCTCATCTACACACAATCTCACATACACTAATCTACACACACTCTGACGCACACACACACACTCACCCACACCCTCATCCGCACACACTCTCACACACACCCTCATCTACACACACTCTCACACACACCCTCATCTACACACACTTTCACACACACCCTCATCTACACACACTCTCACACAAACGCTCATCTACACACACTCTCACACACACCCTCACACACACACCCTCATCTACACACACTCTCACATCCTCTCGTACACATGCCCTCTTTCACACACTCTCACACACACTCTGATACACACACACCGTCTTCCTCATACACCCTCACACACATACTCACACACACACCCTCACACACACTTTCACACGCACCCTATCTCACACAAACCCTCATCTACACACACCCTCATCTACACACACTCTCACAAACACCCTCATCTACACACACTCTCACACACACACCCTCATCTACACACACACTCACACACACCCTCATCCACACACACTCTCACACACACCCTCATCTACACACACATTCACACACCCCCTCATCCGCACACACTCTCACAAACACCCTCATCTACACACACTCTCACACACACCCTCATCTACACACACTCTCACACACACCCTCATCTACACACACTCTCAAACACACCCTCATCTACACACACTGTCACGCACACCCTCATCTACACACTCTCTCACACACACCCTCATCTACACACACTCTCACACACACCGTCATCTACACACAATCTCACATACACTAATCTACACACACTCTGACGCACACACACACACTCACCCACACCCTCATCCGCACACACTCTCACACACACCCTCATCTACACACACTCTCACACACACCCTCATCTACACACACTTTCACACACACCCTCATCTACACACACTCTCACACAAACGCTCATCTACACACACTCTCACACACACCCTCACACACACACCCTCATCTACACACACTCTCACATCCTCTCGTACACATGCCCTCTTTCACACACTCTCACACACACTCTGATACACACACGCCGTCTTCCTCATACACCCTCACACACATACTCACACACACACCCTCACACACACTTTCACACGCACCCTATCTCACACAAACCCTCATCTACACACACCCTCATCTACACACACTCTCACAGACACCCTCATCTACACACACTCTCACACACACACCCTCATCTACACACACACTCACACACACCCTCATCCACACACACTCTCACACACACCCTCATCTACACACACACTCACACACACCCTCATCCGCACACACTCTCACAAACACCCTCATCTACACACACTCTCACACACACCCTCATCTACACACACTCTCACACACACCCTCATCTACACACACTCTCAAACACACCCTCATCTACACACACTGTCACGCACACCCTCATCTACACACACTCTCAAACACACCCTCATCTACACACACTGTCACGCACACCCTCATCTACACACTCTCTCACACACACCCTCATCTACACACACTCTCACACACACCCTCATCTACACACACTCTCACACACACCCTTATCTACACACAATCTACATACACTAATCTACACACACTCTGATGCACACACACACACTCACACACACCCTCATCGACACACACTCTCATCTACACACACTCTCATACACACCCTCATCTACACCCACTGTCACACACACCCTCATCTACACACACTCTCACACACACTCGCACACACACCCTCATCTACACACAATCTCACATACACTAATCTACACACACTCTGACTCACACACACACACTCTCACACACCCTCATCTACAGACACTCTCACATACACTAATCTACACACACTCTGACGCACACACACACACTCTCACACACACCCTCATCTACACACACTCTCACACACACCCTCATCTACACACAGTCTCACACACACTCGCACACACACCCTCATCTACACACAATCTCACATGCACTAATCTACACACACTCTGACTCACACACACACACTCTCACACAAACCCTCATCTACACACACTCTCACATACACCAATCTACACACACTCTGATGCACACACACACTCTCACACACACCCTCATCTACACCCACTGTCACACACACCCTCATCTACACACTCTCTCACAGTCACCCTCATCTACGCACAATCTCACACACACCCTCATCTATGCACACTCTCACACACACTCTCACACAAACCCTCATCTACACTCTCTCACACGCACCCTCATCAGCACAGACACTCATCTACACACACTCTCACACACACTCTCAAACACACCCTCATCTACACACACTTTCAAACACATCCTCATCTACACACACTCTCATACACACCCTCATCTACACACACTCTCACATACAGCCTCATCTACTCACACTCACACACGCACCCTCATCTACACACACTCTCACACTCACTCTCACACACACTTTCATACACACCCTCATCTGCACAGTCTCACACACACCCTCATCAGCACACACACTCTCACACACACCCTCATCTACACACACTCTCACACACACCCTCATCTACACACACTCTCACACACACCCTCATCTACACACACTCTCACACACACCCTCATCTACACACACTCTCACACACACCCTCATCTGCACACACTCTCACACACACCCTCATCTACACACACCCTCATCTACACACACTCTCACACACCCCCTCATCTACACACACTCTCACACACACCCTCATCTACACACACACTCACACACACCCTCATCCACACACACTCTCACACACACCCTCATCTACACACACACTCACACACCCCCTCATCTGCACACACTCTCACACACCCCCTCATCCGCACACACTCTCACACACACCCTCATCTACACACACACTCTCACACACACTGTCACACACACCCTCATCTACACACAATCTCACATACACTAATCTACACACACTCTGACGCAGACACACACACTCACCCACACCCTCATCCGCACACACTCTCACTCACACCCTCATCTACACACACTCTCACACACACCCTCATCTACACACACTTTCACACACACCCTCATCTACACACACTCTCACACAAACGCTCATCTACACTCACTCTCACACACACCCTCATCTACACACACTCTCACATCCTCTCGTACACATGCCCTCTTTCACACACTCTCACACACACTCTGATACACACACACCGTCTTCCTCATACACCCTCACACACACACTCGCACACACCCTCATCTACACACACTCTCACACACACCCTCATCTACACACACTCTCACACACACCCTCATCTACACACACATTCACACACACAGGTTGATCTACACACACTCTCAGACACAGGCTTATCTACAAACACTCTCATACACACACACACACACCCTCATCTGCACACACTCTCACACACACCCTCATCTGCACACACTCTCACACACACTCTCATCTGCACACACACCCTCATCTACACATACTCTCACACACACCCTCATCTACACACACTCTCACACACACCCTCAGATACACACAATCTCACACACACCCTCATCTACACATACCCTCACAAGCACCTTCATCTAGACACACTCTCACACACACACTCATCTACACACACTCTCACACACACCCTAACATCTACACACACTCTCACACACACACTCATCTACACACACTCTCACACACACCCTCATCTACACACACTCTCGTACCCACCCTCATCTAAAACACTCTCACACACACCCTCATCTACACACACACTTACACACACAGGCTCATCTACACACACCCTCATCTACACACACTCACACACACACCCTCATCTACACACACGCTCACACACACACCATCATCTACACACACTCTCACACCCTCTCTTACACATGCCCTCTTTCAAACACTCTCACACACACTCTGATGCACACATACCATCTTCAACACACACCCTCACACACACTCTCATACACACTCTCACACACACCCTCATCTACACGCATTCACACACACCCTCATCTACACACACTCACACACACCCTCATCTACACACACTCTCACACACACCCTCATCTACACACACTCACACACACACCCTCATCTAAACACAATCTCACATACACTAATCTACACACACTCTGACGCACACACACACACTCTCACACACACCCTCATCTACACACACTCTCACACACACCCTCATCTACACACAGTGTCACACACACCCTCATCTACACACTCTCTCACACACACCCTCATCTACACACACTCTCACACACACCCTCATCTACACAAACTCTCACACACACCCTTATCTACACACAATCTACATACACTAATCTACACACACTCTGACGCACACACACACACACACTCACACACACACTCTCATCTACACACACTCTCATACACACCCTCATCTACACCCACTGTCACACACACCCTCATCTACACACAGTCTCACACACACTCGCACACACACCCTCATCTACACACAATCTCACATACACTAATCTACACACACTCTGACGCACACACACACACTCTCACACACACCCTCATCTACACACACTCTCACACACACCCTCATCTACACACACTCTCACACACACTCGCACACACACCCTCATCTACACACAATCTCACATGCACTAATCTCACACACTCTGACTCACACACACACACACTCACACACACCCTCATCGACACACACTCTCATCTACACACACTCTCATACACACCCTCATCTACACCCACTGTCACACACACCCTCATCTACACACACTCTCACACACACTCGCACACACACCCTCATCTACACACAATCTCACATACACTAATCTACACACACTCTGACGCACACACACACACTCTCACACACACCCTCATCTACACACACTCTCACACACACCCTCATCTACACACACTCTCACACACACTCGCACACACACCCTCATCTACACACAATCTCACATGCACTAATCTACACACACTCTGACTCACACACACACACTCTCAAACAAACTCTCATCTACACACACTCTCACATATACTAATCTACACACACTCTGATGCACACACACACACACTCTCACACACACCCTCATCTACACCCACTGTCACACACTCCCTCATCTACATACACTCTCACACACACCCTCATCTGCACACACTGTCACACACACCCTCATCTAAACCCACTGTCACACACACCCTCATCTACACACTCTCTCACAGTCACCCTCATCTACACACACTCTCACACACACGCACAACTATCCACACTCTCGCACACACTCTCACACAAACCATCATCTACACTCTCTCACACGCACCCTCATCAGCACAGACACTCATCTACACACACTCTCACACACACTCTCACACACACCCTCACGCACACTCTCAAACACACCCTCATCTACACACACTCTCACAGGCACCCTCATCTACACACACTTTCAAACACATCCTCATCTACACACACTCTCATACACACCCTCATCTACACACACTCTCACACTCACTCTCACACACACTTTCATACACACCCTCATCTGCACAGTCTCACACACACCCTCATCAGCACACACACTCTCACACACACCCTCATCTACACACACTCTCACACACACCCTCATCTACACACACTCTCACACACACCCTCATCTACACACACTCACACACACCCTCATCTACACACACTCTCACACACACCCTCATCTGCACACACTCACACACACACCCTCATCTACACACACTCTCACACACACCCTCATCTACACACACACTCACACACACCCTCATCCACACACACTCTCACACACACCCTCATCTACACACACACTCACACACACCCTCATCTGCACACACTCTCACACACCCCCTCATCTGCACACACTCTCACACACACCCTCATCTACACACACACTCTCACACACACTGTCACACACACCCTCATCTACACACAATCTCACATACACTAATCTACACACACTCTGACGCACACACACACACTCACCCACACCCTCATCCGCACACACTCTCACACACACCCTCATCTACACACACTCTCAAACACACCCTCATCTACACACACTTTCACACACACCCTCATCTACACACACTCTCACACAAACGCTCATCTACACACACTCTCACACACACCCTCACACACACACCCTCATCTACACACACTCTCACATCCTCTCGTACACATGCCCTCTTTCACACACTCTCACACACACTCTGATACACACACACCGTCTTCCTCATACACCCTCACACACATACTCACACACACACCCTCACACACACTTTCACACGCACCCTATCTCACACAAACCCTCATCTACACACACCCTCATCTACACACACTCTCACAAACACCCTCATCTACACACACTCTCACACACACACCCTCATCTACACACACACTCACACACACCCTCATCCACACACACTCTCACACACACCCTCATCTACACACACACTCACACACCCCCTCATCCGCACACACTCTCACAAACACCCTCATCTACACACACTCTCACACACACCCTCATCTACACACACTCTCACACACACCCTCATCTACACACACTCTCAAACACACCCTCATCTACACACACTGTCACGCACACCCTCATCTACACACTCTCTCACACACACCCTCATCTACACACACTCTCACACACACCCTCATCTACACACAATCTCACATACACTAATCTACACACACTCTGACGCACACACACACACTCACCCACACCCTCATCCGCACACACTCTCACACACACCCTCATCTACACACACTCTCACACACACCCTCATCTACACACACTTTCACACACACCCTCATCTACACACACTCTCACACAAACGCTCATCTACACACACTCTCACACACACCCTCACACACACACCCTCATCTACACACACTCTCACATCCTCTCGTACACATGCCCTCTTTCACACACTCTCACACACACTCTGATACACACACGCCGTCTTCCTCATACACCCTCACACACATACTCACACACACACCCTCACACACACTTTCACACGCACCCTATCTCACACAAACCCTCATCTACACACACCCTCATCTACACACACTCTCACAGACACCCTCATCTACACACACTCTCACACACACACCCTCATCTACACACACACTCACACACACCCTCATCCACACACACTCTCACACACACCCTCATCTACACACACACTCACACACCCCCTCATCCGCACACACTCTCACAAACACCCTCATCTACACACACTCTCACACACACCCTCATCTACACACACTCTCACACACACCCTCATCTACACACACTCTCAAACACACCCTCATCTACACACACTGTCACGCACACCCTCATCTACACACACTCTCAAACACACCCTCATCTACACACACTGTCACGCACACCCTCATCTACACACTCTCTCACACACACCCTCATCTACACACACTCTCACACACACCCTCATCTACACACACTCTCACACACACCCTTATCTACACACAATCTACATACACTAATCTACACACACTCTGATGCACACACACACACTCACACACACCCTCATCGACACACACTCTCATCTACACACACTCTCATACACACCCTCATCTACACCCACTGTCACACACACCCTCATCTACACACACTCTCACACACACTCGCACACACACCCTCATCTACACACAATCTCACATACACTAATCTACACACACTCTGACTCACACACACACACTCTCACACACCCTCATCTACAGACACTCTCACATACACTAATCTACACACACTCTGACGCACACACACACACTCTCACACACACCCTCATCTACACACACTCTCACACACACCCTCATCTACACACAGTCTCACACACACTCGCACACACACCCTCATCTACACACAATCTCACATGCACTAATCTACACACACTCTGACTCACACACACACACTCTCACACAAACCCTCATCTACACACACTCTCACATACACCAATCTACACACACTCTGATGCACACACACACTCTCACACACACCCTCATCTACACCCACTGTCACACACACCCTCATCTACACACTCTCTCACAGTCACCCTCATCTACGCACAATCTCACACACACCCTCATCTATGCACACTCTCACACACACTCTCACACAAACCCTCATCTACACTCTCTCACACGCACCCTCATCAGCACAGACACTCATCTACACACACTCTCACACACACTCTCAAACACACCCTCATCTACACACACTTTCAAACACATCCTCATCTACACACACTCTCATACACACCCTCATCTACACACACTCTCACATACAGCCTCATCTACTCACACTCACACACGCACCCTCATCTACACACACTCTCACACTCACTCTCACACACACTTTCATACACACCCTCATCTGCACAGTCTCACACACACCCTCATCAGCACACACACTCTCACACACACCCTCATCTACACACACTCTCACACACACCCTCATCTACACACACTCTCACACACACCCTCATCTACACACACTCTCACACACACCCTCATCTACACACACTCTCACACACACCCTCATCTGCACACACTCTCACACACACCCTCATCTACACACACCCTCATCTACACACACTCTCACACACCCCCTCATCTACACACACTCTCACACACACCCTCATCTACACACACACTCACACACACCCTCATCCACACACACTCTCACACACACCCTCATCTACACACACACTCACACACCCCCTCATCTGCACACACTCTCACACACCCCCTCATCCGCACACACTCTCACACACACCCTCATCTACACACACACTCTCACACACACTGTCACACACACCCTCATCTACACACAATCTCACATACACTAATCTACACACACTCTGACGCAGACACACACACTCACCCACACCCTCATCCGCACACACTCTCACTCACACCCTCATCTACACACACTCTCACACACACCCTCATCTACACACACTTTCACACACACCCTCATCTACACACACTCTCACACAAACGCTCATCTACACTCACTCTCACACACACCCTCATCTACACACACTCTCACATCCTCTCGTACACATGCCCTCTTTCACACACTCTCACACACACTCTGATACACACACACCGTCTTCCTCATACACCCTCACACACATACTCACACACACACCCTCACACACACTTTCACACGCACCCTATCTCACACAAACCCTCATCTACACTCACCCTCATCTACACACACTCTCACACACACCCTCATCTACACACACTCTCACACACACCCTCATCTACACACACACTCACACACACCCTCATCCACACACACTCTCACACACACCCTCATCTACACACACACTCACACACCCCCTCATCCGCACACACTCTCACACACACCCTCATCTACACACACACTCTCACTCACACTGTCACACACACCCTCATCTACACACAATCTCACATACACTAATCTACACACACTCTGACGCACACACACACACTCACCCACACCCTCATCCGCACACACTCTCACACACACCCTCATCTACACACACTCTCACACACACCCTCATCTACACACACTCTCAAACACACCCTCATCTACACACACCCTCATCTATACACACACTCTCACACACACCCTCATCTACACACACTTTCACACACACCCTCATCTACACACACTCTCACACAAACGCTCATCTACACTCACTCTCACACACACCCTCAACTACACACACTCTCACACACACCCTCATCTACACACACTCTCACATCCTCTCGTACACATGCCCTCTTTCACACACTCTCACACACACTCTGATACACACACACCGTCTTCCTCATACACCCTCACACACATACTCACACACACACCCTCACACACACTTTCACACGCACCCTATCTCACACAAACCCTCATCTACACACACCCTCATCTACACACACTCTCACAGACACCCTCATCTACACACACTCTCACACACACACCCTCATCTACACACACACTCACACACACCCTCATCCACACACACTCTCACACACACCCTCATCTACACACACACTCACACACCCCCTCATCCGCACACACTCTCACAAACACCCTCATCTACACACACTCTCACACACACCCTCATCTACACACACTCTCACACACACCCTCATCTACACACACTCTCAAACACACCCTCATCTACACACACTGTCACGCACACCCTCATCTACGCACTCTCTCACACACACCCTCATCTACACACACTCTCACACACACCCTCATCTACACACACTCTCACACAAACCCTCATCTACACTCTCTCACACGCACCCTAATCAGCACAGACACTCATCTACAGACACTCTCACACACACTCTCACGCACACTCTCAAACACACCCTCATCTACACACACTCTCACAGGCACCCTCATCTACACACACTTTCAAACACATCCTCATCTACACACACTCTCATACACACCCTCATCTACACACACTCTCACACTCACTCTCACACACACTTTCATACACACCCTCATCTGCACAGTCTCACACACACCCTCATCAGCACACACACTCTCACACACACCCTCATCTACACACACTCTCACACACACCCTCATCTACACACACTCTCACACACACCCTCATCTACACACACTCTCACACACACCCTCATCTACACACACTCTCACACACACCCTCATCTGCACACACTCTCACACACACCCTCATCTACACACACCCTCATCTACACACACTCTCACACACCCCCTCATCTACACACACTCTCACACACACCCTCATCTACACACACACTCACACACACCCTCATCCACACACACTCTCACACACACCCTCATCTACACACACACTCACACACCCCCTCATCTGCACACACTCTCACACACCCCCTCATCCGCACACACTCTCACACACACCCTCATCTACACACACACTCTCACACACACTGTCACACACACCCTCATCTACACACAATCTCACATACACTAATCTACACACACTCTGACGCAGACACACACACTCACCCACACCCTCATCCGCGCACACTCTCACTCACACCCTCATCTACACACACTCTCACACACACCCTCATCTACACACACTTTCACACACACCCTCATCTACACACACTCTCACACAAACGCTCATCTACACTCACTCTCACACACACCCTCATCTACACACACTCTCACATCCTCTCGTACACATGCCCTCTTTCACACACTCTCACACACACTCTGATACACACACACCGTCTTCCTCATACACCCTCACACACATACTCACACACACACCCTCACACACACTTTCACACGCACCCTATCTCACACAAACCCTCATCTACACTCACCCTCATCTACACACACTCTCACACACACCCTCATCTACACACACTCTCACACACACCCTCATCTACACACACACTCAAACACACCCTCATCCACACACACTCTCACACACACCCTCATCTACACACACACTTTCACACACACCCTCATCCGCACACACTCTCACACACACCCTCATCTACACACACACTCTCACACACGCTGTCACACACACCCTCATCTACACACAATCTCACATACACTAATCTACACACACTCTGACGCACACACACACACTCACCCACACCCTCATCCGCACACACTCTCACACACACCCTCATCTACACACACTCTCACACACACCCTCATCTACACACACTCTCAAACACACCCTCATCTGCACACACTCTCACACACACCCACATCTACACACACTCTCACACACACCCTCATCTACACTCACACTCACACACCCCCTCATCCGCACACACTCTCACACACACCCTCATCTACACAAACACTCTCACTCACACTGTCACACACACCCTCATCTACACACAATCTCACATACACTAATCTACACACACTCTGACGCACACACACACACTCACCCACACCCTCATCCGCACACACTCTCACACACACCCTCATCTACACACACTCTCACACACACCCTCATCTACACACACTCTCAAACACACCCTCATCTACACACACCCTCATCTATACACACACTCTCACACACACCCTCATCTACACACACTTTCACACACACCCTCATCTACACACACTCTCACACAAACGCTCATCTACACTCACTCTCACACACACCCTCAACTACACACACTCTCACACACACCCTCATCTACACACACTCTCACATCCTCTCGTACACATGCCCTCTTTCACACACTCTCACACACACTCTGATACACACACACCGTCTTCCTCATACACCCGCACACACATACTCACACACACACCCTCACACACACTTTCACACGCACCCTATCTCACACAAACCCTCATCTACACACACCCTCATCTACACACACTCTCACAGACACCCTCATCTACACACACTCTCACACACACACCCTCATCTACACGCACACTCACACACACCCTCATCCACACACACTCTCACACACACCCTCATCTACACACACGCTCACACACCCCCTCATCCGCACACACTCTCACAAACACCCTCATCTACACACACTCTCACACACACCCTCATCTACACACACTCTCACACACACCCTCATCTACACACACTCTCAAACACACCCTCATCTACACACACTGTCACGCACACCCTCATCTACACACTCTCTCACACACACCCTCATCTACACACACTCTCACACACACCCTCATCTACACACACTCTCACACAAACCCTCATCTACACTCTCTCACACGCACCCTCATCAGCACAGACACTCATCTACACACACTCTCACACACACTCTCACGCACACTCTCAAACACACCCTCATCTACACACACTCTCACAGGCACCCTCATCTACACACACTTTCAAACACATCCTCATCTACACACACTCTCATACACACCCTCATCTACACACACTCTCACACTCACTCTCACACACACTTTCATACACACCCTCATCTGCACAGTCTCACACACACCCTCATCAGCACACACACTCTCACACACACCCTCATCTACACACACTCTCACACACACCCTCATCTACACACACTCTCACACACACCCTCATCTACACACACTCTCACACACACCCTCATCTACACACACTCTCACACACACCCTCATCTACACACACTCTCACACACACCCTCATCTGCACACACTCACACACACACCCTCATCTGCACACACTCTCACACACACCCTCATCTACACACACACTCACACACACCCTCATCCACACACACTCTCACACACACCCTCATCTACACACACACTCACACACACCCTCATCTGCACACACTCTCACACACCCCCTCATCTGCACACACTCTCACACACACCCTCATCTACACACACACTCTCACACACACTGTCACACACACCCTCATCTACACACAATCTCACATACACTAATCTACACACACTCTGACGCACACACACACACTCACCCACACCCTCATCCGCACACACTCTCACACACACCCTCATCTACACACACTCTCACACACACCCTCATCTACACACACTTTCACACACACCCTCATCTACACACACTCTCACACAAACGCTCATCTACACACACTCTCACACACACCCTCACACACACACCCTCATCTACACACACTCTCACATCCTCTCGTACACATGCCCTCTTTCACACACTCTCACACACACTCTGATACACACACACCGTCTTCCTCATACACCCTCACACACATACTCACACACACACCCTCACACACACTTTCACACGCACCCTATCTCACACAAACCCTCATCTACACACACCCTCATCTACACACACTCTCACAGACACCCTCATCTACACACACTCTCACACACACACCCTCATCTACACACACACTCACACACACCCTCATCCACACACACTCTCACACACACCCTCATCCACACACACTCTCACACACACCCTCATCTACACACACACTCACACACCCCCTCATCCACACACACTCTCACAAACACCCTCATCTACACACACTCTCACACACACCCTCATCTACACACACTCTCACACACACCCTCATCTACACACACTCTCAAACACACCCTCATCTACACACACTGTCACGCACACCCTCATCTACACACTCTCTCACACACACCCTCATCTACACACACTCTCACACACACCCTCATCTACACACAATCTCACATACACTAATCTACACACACTCTGACGCACACACACACACTCACCCACACCCTCATCCGCACACACTCTCACACACACCCTCATCTACACACACTCTCACACACACCCTCATCTACACACACTCTCACACACACCCTCATCTACACACACTTTCACACACACCCTCATCTACACACACTCTCACACAAACGCTCATCTACACACACTCTCACACACACCCTCACACACACACCCTCATCTACACACACTCTCACATCCTCTCGTACACATGCCTTCTTTCACACACTCTCACACACACTCTGATACACACACACCGTCTTCCTCATACACCCTCACACACATACTCACACACACACCCTCACACACACTTTCACACGCACCCTATCTCACACAAACCCTCATCTACACACACCCTCATCTACACACACTCTCACAGACACCCTCATCTACACACACTCTCACACACACACCCTCATCTACACACACACTCACACACACCCTCATCCACACACACTCTCACACACACCCTCATCTACACACACACTCACACACCCCCTCATCCGCACACACTCTCACAAACACCCTCATCTACACACACTCTCACACACACCCTCATCTACACACACTCTCACACACACCCTCATCTACACACACTCTCACACACACCCTCATCTACACACACTCTCAAACACACCCTCATCTACACACACTGTCACGCACACCCTCATCTACACACTCTCTCACACACACCCTCATCTACACACACTCTCACACACACCCTCATCTACACACACTCTCACACACACCCTTATCTACACACAATCTACATACACTAATCTACACACACTCTGACGCACACACACACACTCACCCACACCCTCATCCGCACACACTCTCACACACACCCTCATCTACACACACTCTCACACACACCCTCATCTACACACACTCTCAAACACACCCTCATCTGCACACACTCTCACACACACCCACATCTACACACACTCTCACACACACCCTCATCTACACTCACACTCACACACCCCCTCATCCGCACACACTCTCACACACACCCTCATCTACACAAACACTCTCACTCACACTGTCACACACACCCTCATCTACACACAATCTCACATACACTAATCTACACACACTCTGACGCACACACACACACTCACCCACACCCTCATCCGCACACACTCTCACACACACCCTCATCTACACACACTCTCACACACACCCTCATCTACACACACTCTCAAACACACCCTCATCTACACACACCCTCATCTATACACACACTCTCACACACACCCTCATCTACACACACTTTCACACACACCCTCATCTACACACACTCTCACACAAACGCTCATCTACACTCACTCTCACACACACCCTCAACTACACACACTCTCACACACACCCTCATCTACACACACTCTCACATCCTCTCGTACACATGCCCTCTTTCACACACTCTCACACACACTCTGATACACACACACCGTCTTCCTCATACACCCGCACACACATACTCACACACACACCCTCACACACACTTTCACACGCACCCTATCTCACACAAACCCTCATCTACACACACCCTCATCTACACACACTCTCACAGACACCCTCATCTACACACACTCTCACACACACACCCTCATCTACACGCACACTCACACACACCCTCATCCACACACACTCTCACACACACCCTCATCTACACACACACTCACACACCCCCTCATCCGCACACACTCTCACAAACACCCTCATCTACACACACTCTCACACACACCCTCATCTACACACACTCTCACACACACCCTCATCTACACACACTCTCAAACACACCCTCATCTACACACACTGTCACGCACACCCCTCATCTACACACTCTCTCACACACACCCTCATCTACACACACTCTCACACACACCCTCATCTACACACACTCTCACACAAACCCTCATCTACACTCTCTCACACGCACCCTCATCAGCACAGACACTCATCTACACACACTCTCACACACACTCTCACGCACACTCTCAAACACACCCTCATCTACACACACTCTCACAGGCACCCTCATCTACACACACTTTCAAACACATCCTCATCTACACACACTCTCATACACACCCTCATCTACACACACTCTCACACTCACTCTCACACACACTTTCATACACACCCTCATCTGCACAGTCTCACACACACCCTCATCAGCACACACACTCTCACACACACCCTCATCTACACACACTCTCACACACACCCTCATCTACACACACTCTCACACACACCCTCATCTACACACACTCTCACACACACCCTCATCTACACACACTCTCACACACACCCTCATCTACACACACTCTCACACACACCCTCATCTGCACACACTCACACACACACCCTCATCTGCACACACTCTCACACACACCCTCATCTACACACACACTCACACACACCCTCATCCACACACACTCTCACACACACCCTCATCTACACACACACTCACACACACCCTCATCTGCACACACTCTCACACACCCCCTCATCTGCACACACTCTCACACACACCCTCATCTACACACACACTCTCACACACACTGTCACACACACCCTCATCTACACACAATCTCACATACACTAATCTACACACACTCTGACGCACACACACACACTCACCCACACCCTCATCCGCACACACTCTCACACACACCCTCATCTACACACACTCTCACACACACCCTCATCTACACACACTTTCACACACACCCTCATCTACACACACTCTCACACAAACGCTCATTTACACACACTCTCACACACACCCTCACACACACACCCTCATCTACACACACTCTCACATCCTCTCGTACACATGCCCTCTTTCACACACTCTCACACACACTCTGATACACACACACCGTCTTCCTCATACACCCTCACACACATACTCACACACACACCCTCACACACACTTTCACACGCACCCTATCTCACACAAACCCTCATCTACACACACCCTCATCTACACACACTCTCACAGACACCCTCATCTACACACACTCTCACACACACACCCTCATCTACACACACACTCACACACACCCTCATCCACACACACTCTCACACACACCCTCATCCACACACACTCTCACACACACCCTCATCTACACACACACTCACACACCCCCTCATCCACACACACTCTCACAAACACCCTCATCTACACACACTCTCACACACACCCTCATCTACACACACTCTCACACACACCCTCATCTACACACACTCTCAAACACACCCTCATCTACACACACTGTCACGCACACCCTCATCTACACACTCTCTCACACACACCCTCATCTACACACACTCTCACACACACCCTCATCTACACACAATCTCACATACACTAATCTACACACACTCTGACGCACACACACACACTCACCCACACCCTCATCCGCACACACTCTCACACACACCCTCATCTACACACACTCTCACACACACCCTCATCTACACACACTCTCACACACACCCTCATCTACACACACTTTCACACACACCCTCATCTACACACACTCTCACACAAACGCTCATCTACACACACTCTCACACACACCCTCACACACACACCCTCATCTACACACACTCTCACATCCTCTCGTACACATGCCTTCTTTCACACACTCTCACACACACTCTGATACACACACACCGTCTTCCTCATACACCCTCACACACATACTCACACACACACCCTCACACACACTTTCACACGCACCCTATCTCACACAAACCCTCATCTACACACACCCTCATCTACACACACTCTCACAGACACCCTCATCTACACACACTCTCACACACACACCCTCATCTACACACACACTCACACACACCCTCATCCACACACACTCTCACACACACCCTCATCTACACACACACTCACACACCCCCTCATCCGCACACACTCTCACAAACACCCTCATCTACACACACTCTCACACACACCCTCATCTACACACACTCTCACACACACCCTCATCTACACACACTCTCACACACACCCCTCATCTACACACACTCTCAAACACACCCTCATCTACACACACTGTCACGCACACCCTCATCTACACACTCTCTCACACACACCCTCATCTACACACACTCTCACACACACCCTCATCTACACACACTCTCACACACACCCTTATCTACACACAATCTACATACACTAATCTACACACACTCTGATGCACACACACACACTCACACACACCCTCATCGACACACACTCTCATCTACACACACTCTCATACACACCCTCATCTACACCCACTGTCACACACACCCTCATCTACACACACTCTCACACACACTCGCACACACACCCTCATCTACACACAATCTCACATACACTAATCTACACACACTCTGACTCACACACACACACTCTCACACACCCTCATCTACACACACTCTCACATACACTAATCTACACACACTCTGACGCACACACACACACTCTCACACACACCCTCATCTACACACACTCTCACACACACCCTCATCTACACACAGTCTCACACACACTCGCACACACACCCTCATCTACACACAATCTCACATGCACTAATCTACACACACTCTGACTCACACACACACACTCTCACACAAACCCTCATCTACACACACTCTCACATACACTAATCTACACACACTCTGATGCACACACACACTCTCACACACACCCTCATCTACACCCACTGTCACACACACCCTCATCTACACACTCTCTCACAGTCACCCTCATCTACGCACAATCTCACACACACCCTCATCTATGCACACTCTCACACACACTCTCACACAAACCCTCATCTACACTCTCTCACACGCACCCTCATCAGCACAGACAATCATCTACACACACTCTCACACACACTCTCAAACACACCCTCATCTACACACACTTTCAAACACATCCTCATCTACACACACTCTCATACACACCCTCATCTACACACACTCTCACATACAGCCTCATCTACTCACAGTCACACACGCACCCTCATCTACACACACTCTCACACTCACTCTCACACACACTTTCTTACACACCCTCATCTGCACAGTCTCACACACACCCTCATCAGCACACACACTCTCACACACACCCTCATCTACACACACTCTCACACACACCCTCATCTACACACACTCTCACACACACCCTCATCTACACACACTCTCACACACACCCTCATCTACACACACTCTCACACACACCCTCATCTGCACACACTCTCACACACACCCTCATCTACACACACCCTCATCTACACACACTCTCACACACCCCCTCATCTACACACACTCTCACACACACCCTCATCTACACACACACTCACACACACCCTCATCCACACACACTCTCACACACACCCTCATCTACACACACACTCACACACCCCCTCATCTGCACACACTCTCACACACCCCCCTCATCCGCACACACTCTCACACACACCCTCATCTACACACACACTCTCACACACACTGTCACACACACCCTCATCTACACACAATCTCACATACACTAATCTACACACACTCTGACGCAGACACACACACTCACCCACACACTCATCCGCACACACTCTCACTCACACCCTCATCTACACACACTCTCACACACACCCTCATCTACACACACTTTCACACACACCCTCATCTACACACACTCACACAAACGCTCATCTACACTCACTCTCACACACACCCTCATCTACACACACTCTCACATCCTCTCGTACACATGCCCTCTTTCACACACTCTCACACACACTCTGATACACACACACCGTCTTCCTCATACACCCTCACACACATACTCACACACACACCCTCACACACACTTTCACACGCACCCTATCTCACACAAACCCTCATCTACACTCACCCTCATCTACACACACTCTCACACACACCCTCATCTACACACACTCTCACACACACCCTCATCTACACACACACTCACACACACCCTCATCCACACACACTCTCACACACACCCTCATCTACACACACACTCACACACCCCCTCATCCGCACACACTCTCACACACACCCTCATCTACACACACACTCTCACACACACTGTCACACACACCCTCATCTACACACAATCTCACATACACTAATCTACACACACTCTGACGCACACACACACACTCACCCACACCCTCATCCGCACACACTCTCACACACACCCTCATCTACACACACACTCACACACACCCTCATCTACACACACTCTCAAACACACCCTCATCTGCACACACTCACACACACACCCCACATCTACACACACTCTCACACACACCCTCATCTACACACACACTCACACACCCCCTCATCCGCACACACTCTCACACACACCCTCATCTACACACACACTCTCACTCACACTGTCACACACACACCCTCATCTACACACAATCTCACATACACTAATCTACACACACTCTGACGCACACACACACACTCACCCACACCCTCATCCGCACACACTCTCACACACACACCCTCATCTACACACACTCTCACACACACCCTCATCTACACACACTCTCAAACACACCCTCATCTACACACACTCTCACACACACCCTCATCTATACACACACTCTCACACACACCCTCATCTACACACACTTTCACACACACCCTCATCTACACACACTCTCACACAAACGCTCATCTACACTCACTCTCACACACACCCTCAACTACACACACTCTCACACACACCCTCATCTACACACACTCTCACATCCTCTCGTACACATGCCCTCTTTCACACACTCTCACACACACTCTGATACACACACACCGTCCCTCCTCATACACCCTCACACACATACTCACACACACACCCTCACACACACTTTCACACGCACCCTATCTCACACAAACCCTCATCTACACACACCCTCATCTACACACACTCTCACAGACACCCTCATCTACACCACACTCTCACACACACACACCCTCATCTACACACACACTCACAACACACCCTCATCCACACACACTCTCACACACACCCTCATCTACACACACACTCACACACCCCCTCATCTGCACACACTCTCACACACACCCTCATCTACACACACACTCTCACACACACTGTCACACACACCCTCATCTA